>CM070785.1:40179062-40451562 GCA_036346955.1 Dipus sagitta | reverse complement strand
AAAGGCGTGCGCCACCACGCCCGGCTCTATTTATTTATTTTTTGAGATAAGAGCTCACTATATAAGCTATGATGGCTTCGAACTCTCCTCCTGCTTCCGCTCCCAAGTTCTTGGCTATTTCCCAGTATACACCCATTGATTTACCATAGTCATCATGTCCCACAGTGCTCTTGAACTTTTTCCTCCTGACATGTTGTGTCCTTTGCTAGCTCTGACCAGTATCAAACTGTAAGTGGAAGTGAGTCACCAGACTACATTCTGAGCAGCTTGAAGTGTTTGGGCTTTTTTTTTTTCTCCTCCATTTCCACAAGTGCTAAGGACTGCATGCTAGGCAGACATTCTACTCCTGAGCTTCTCTCTCCCTCTCCTTTAAAATATTTGTTTATTTGAAAATGGCCGGGATATCCATGACCTCACAGCGCCTGACACTACCTACACAAGACCATCATAATAGGAAGAAAAGATGATGACATCAAAATAAAAGAGAGACTGATTGAGATGGGGACGGGATATGATGGAGAGTGGAGTTTCAAAGGGGAAAGTGGGGGGGGGAATGGAATTACCATGGGATATTGTTTACAATTATGGAAGTTGTCAATAAAAAAATATTTAAAAATATTTTATTTGTTCATTTGAGACAGAGACTGAGAAAAAGAGTGAACAAGAGTGAGTATAGATACTCCAAGGCTTCTTGCCACTGTAAACAAACTCTGGACACATCTATCTGGCTTTACATGGGCACTGAAGGATCGAACCTGGGCAGTCAGGAGTTACAAGCCAAGTGCTCTGAACCACTGGGCCATCTCCCCGGCCCAGGAGCTTCTCTTTTGAACTGCCTGAGATATACTTCGCGCATCATAGCACGGTTTTAGAACGTCTTCATCATCCCCGAATGAAAGCCTCTCACCACCAGTCTAGTTCCTGCTGAGGACGCCGTTCATAGGAGTGAGCTGCCAAAAAAAAAAAAAACAAAAAAAAGCCGGGCGTGGTGGCGCACGCCTTTAATCCCAGCACTCGGGAGGTAGAGGTAGGAGGATCGCCGTGAGTTTGAGGCCACCCTGAGACTACATAGTGAATTCCAGGTCAGCCTGGACTAGAGTGAGACCCTACCTTGAAAAAACAAACAAAAAAAAAAAAAAAAAAAAAAAGGAGCGGGCTGTGCGCCTGTGGTCTGCTGTAGCCGCCTTCTCGCACTTAGCATAAGGCTGTCAAAGCAAGTCCGCCAGCCTCTGGCTTCTGAGATCACACCCAGCTTTTTTACTTCATTTACTTCATGGGGTTATCTGTCTCCCACAGCCAGCAGCCCCAGCAAGGCAGGGTGCAGACTTCTCATTTCCGGGGGGGGGGGGGGAAGCCCTTTGGCGGTCCCTCATCCTCACAGTGACTAAAGGGAAAAAAGAGAACGACATGGTGCCAGGTGCTATAGCAGTCCTGATACATTCTCAGTATATTTCTAACATATTTCAGTTAAGCCTTCACTTTTGTAAGCTTTTCTTCCTTCCTTCCTTCCTTCCTTCCTTCCTTCTTCTTTTTTTTTTTTTTTTTTTTTTTTTTTTTTTTTTTTTTTGGTTTTTTGAGATAGGGTCTCACTCTAGCTCAGGCTGACCTGGAATTGATTCTGAATTCTCAGGGTGGCCTCGAACTCACAGCGATCCTCCTACCTCTGCCTCCCGAGTGCTGGGACTAAAGGCGTGCGCCACCACGCCCAGCTTCCTTCCTTTCTTTCTTCTTCCTTCCTTCTTCCTTCTTTCTTTCTTTCTTTCTTTCTTTCTTTCTTCCTTTTTTCTTCTCTCCCCTCTCCTAGGAAAACTGCTTACCTTAAATTTCATTTCACCTTTCCTAGTTCTTCTGGGTTAATTTCAGTTAGAGACTGCTCTTTCCTGTTTGATCTTTGCTGACTCATTCTTCTGATCTTTTTTATGCCTACCCTAAGGTCTTTCTTCCTCTGGGTTTCAGCCACATTAAATTCCTTCTGGAACAAGGAGAAGTATAAATAAACATAAGACATCTTCTACCCTGAAACAGAAATTGTTTGTAGCTCTAAGACAGAAAAAGAGAGAGAGAGAGAGAGAGAGAGAGAGAGAGAGAGAGAGAGAGAGATCTGAGTGTAAATTAGCTCTCGATGATGATATTGCCATCTCGTTTTGTTATCCAACTTCGGAAATAGTTAAGGCTGTTGTATGACCAAACTGTAGTAGAATTATGTTCTTTTAGAAAAACAAACTACATTATATTTTATTGAATGACCAAAATGTAACTATATCTGTTTTTTTTTCTTTGTTTTTTCAAGGTAGGGTCTCACTCTAGCCCAGGCTGACCTGAAATTCACTCTTTAGTCTCAGGGCGGCCTCAAACTCATGGTGATCCTCCTACCTCTGCCTCCTGAGGGCTGGGATTAAAGGTGTAGGTAACCATGCCCAGCTAATTGTATCTTTTTAATACTTAAAAAAAGAAATACATTAAAATTGGTAACACATGTTGATTAATTAGTAGTAAATATATACTTCATGAATTCTAATAATCTAATGGGTTAACAAAATAACAATTATGTCTTGGATGGTACAGTGCTTTATTTTATAATCTATTTCATATTCAAGGGCTGGAGAGATGGCTCAGCAGTTAAAGGTGCTTGCTTGCAAAGCCTGGTTGGCCTGGGTTTGATTCCCCAGTACCCATGTAAAGTCAGATGCACAAAGTGGCACATGCATTAAGAGTTCGTTTGCAGTAGCAAGAGACCCTGGCACATCCATTCTATCTCTGCTTGCAAATAAGTAAGTAAAGATATTTTTAAGGTGGGTATGGTGGCGCACGCCTTTAATCCCGGCACTCAGGAGGCAGAGGTAGAAGGACAACAGCCAGACTCTAACTTGAAAAAAAAAAAAAAAAAAAAAAGAACCTATGCTTTTAAAAAAGATATTTTTGCCGGGTGTGATGGCACATGCCTTTAATCCCAGCACTGAGGCAGAGGTAGGAGAATCACCATGAGTTTGAGGTCACCCTGAGACTACAGAGTGAACTCCTGGCCAGCCTGGACTAGAGCGAGACTCTACCTCGACAAACCAAAAAAACTATACTTAAAAAAAAAATACATTTTCAGTGACCCTCCCCCAGGTGATGTATTGAAGCCCTTAATCCCCAGGGTCTCAGAGGTTATTAAGATAAAATGCATCTGTGGGGTGGGTCCCTAATCCAATCTGACTAATATCCTCTTAAAAGGGATGTGCCACCCTGTGAAGAGGCACCAGACAAGCCAAGGAGAGACCACAGTGGAAGCCTGCCTGGTCTACTTCTTGACCTTGAACTTGTAACCTCCAGATCACTGAGAAAAATAAATGTGGTTTTCCAAAGCCAAAAAAATTTTTAAAAAGCTATTTTCATATTCATTATCCCAGTGAACTTCAAATATCTCCGTGGAGGGGTACGGGTGGTCTTTTCATCCTCCTTAAAGAGCACCCAGCCATGCGGAGGGGGCAGGCATGGCCAGCCATGTCGTGGGCAGGACCACAGGGCTCCGGTGAGGTTGGGCTGCTCTGCCCCAGGCTGCTGCCCCAATGGCCTCCGGCAAAGCTCAAACTCGACCGTGCCACTTCTGGGCTGGTGGGCTACCTGCTGGCCTCCTACTGGGCAAGTGCTTACTCTGACTCACTGCCACTGTCGCTGGTGGGACTGGTACGGGGCTGTGCTCTGCCCTGTCCTCACTGGTTTAATTTAAATCTATTTTATTTATTTATTTGAGAGAGAGAGAGAGAGAATGGGCACACGAGGGCCTCCAGCCACTGCAAACGAACTCCAGATACATGCGCCCCCATGTGCATCTGGCTTACATGGGTCCTGGAGAATCAAACCCAGATCCCTTGGCTTTGCAGGCAAACACTATAACCACTAAGCCCCCATGTGACAATTCTGCTCCTCACGCTACAGTGCCTCTCGTTTCCTTTTCTCCCATCCCAGAGGAGTGTGGACTGTGTGTGTGGATGAAGCTGAGGTTGTAATACTGTCTCCCTAGCAATGCAGCCTTTTTTGTTTGTTTATTTGTTTTCGAGGTAGGGTCTCACTCTAGTCTAGGCTGATCTGGAATTCGCTCTGTAGTCTCAGGGTGGCCTTGAACTCATAAGCGATCCTCCTACCTCTGCCTCCTGAGTGCTGGGATTAAAGGTGTGCGCCACCACGCCTGGCTTACTGCAGTTTATTATTATTATTATTTTTTAATTAATTAATTTATTTGAGAGAGAGAGAGAGGGAAAGTGGCAGACAGACACACACACACACACACACAGAGAGAGAGGGAAGGAGGAAGAGAACAGGCGCCCCAAAGCCTTCAGCCACTGCAAACGAACTCCAGATGCATGCGCCCCCCCTTGTGCATCTGGCTAACATGGGTCCTGGGGAACCGAACCTGAGTCCTTAAGCTTCACAGACAAGTGCCTTAACCACTAAGCCATCTCTCCAGCCCACAAAATATTTTTTAAAAGATTAAAAAGCAAAAAAAAAAAAAAAAATGCCACTCTGATTATAAAAAGTTTTCAACCTCCCCAGTCAATCAGTTACCTTTTTACCTTTTTTTTTTTCTTTGTGTTCTGTGGCCTTCATAAATCTTGGCATAGTTCCACTTGGTCTGGGCTCACATCTATCTTTGTGCCCTTCCCTTGACTCCTGAAACTGTGGCTTGAGCTCCTACGGATCAGGGTTACGTCTCATTAATGAGTGCATTCCTCACCCTGTTGGCCTCTCGGCTTTGTTCAGTGAACAGATCAGGAACTGTGCTTGTGAGTATCTCAGACCGTGTTTTTCTCATCTTCACGTCCAGGAAGCGCATGCAAATAAATACATGGCGGACAGGAACTGCTCAAAAACAATGCGCTGGGCCAGGGCATCAGCGAATTCCTAAAGGGCTAGACTAAATGAGGAAATGTGAACTTTGACATCAAGCTTCTTTATTTGAGGCTCCTGAGTAAGAGCTGAAGCACTTCCTAGCTTTGGCTTTTGTAATCATATTGATCTTGGTGCCTCCCAGGGCCTCAGTCAGCCCAGGACACAGCTCTTTTCTTGGAAAGTGCTCACGCACTCTTGCCATCCGTGACATGACTGCGTTTTTATTACCACACCACTTAACTATTTATAATCTTAATGTCATTCTCTAGTGATGATTCAAGATGGTTTCTTTCAATTCTGGAAGGAGACTGTCTTTGACTTGTTGAAGTGGTGAGGAGCTGAAAATTTGAAAAGCTGCCAGAGAGACTCAAAACTCATCAAAGCGGGGCTGAAGAGATGGCTTAGAGGTTAAGGCGCTTGCCTGCGAAGCCTAAGGACCCAGGTTCGATTCCCCAGCACCCACACAAGCCAGATGTACAAGGTGGTCCATGCATCTATCTGGAGTTCATTTGAAGCAGCTAGAGGCTCTGGTGCTCATATTATCTCTCTCTCAAATAAACAAAACAAAATAAAATACAATAAACAAACTCATTAAAGTGACGAGCAGAAGCAACAGTTAAATGCTCTGCATTAAATAAGACCTCTTACGGGCTGGAGAGATGGCTTAGTGGTTAAGGCACTTGCCTGCTAAGCCTAAGGATCCAGGTACCCACGTAAACCAGATGTACAAGGTGGTGCATGAGTCTGGAGTTTGTTTGCAGTGGCTAGAGGCCCTGGCGCACCTCTGCTCTCTATCTGCCTCTCTCTGTCTTAAACAAACAAATAAAAACGCTGCAGAAGAGGTGGTGGAACGAATGTGGAGGAGTGGTTTGGAATGCTGTATTCTGGATATGAGGAGACTATTACATTCATGACCTCAAAGCAGATATCATAACCTTTACTGGGCCCATCAACATGTCATGAATGATGAAGGCCAAAAAGAGAAAAAAAAAAGACATCAGAACAGTAAAGATAGTAGAGACAGTAGGTTGGAGGGAAGAAAGGGCTCCGTGGAAGAAGTAATGAGATGGGGGACAATGGAGAGTGATGGGAGGGGTTATGATCAGCATATATTATAAATTATATTTTATTTAGTTATTTATTTGATAGAGAGAAACAGGGAGAGAGAGAGAGAGAGAGAAAGAGAGAGGGAGAGAATGGGTATGTCAGGGCCTCCAGCCACTGCAAACGACCTCTACATGCATGCACCCCCTTGTGCATCTGGCTTATGTGGGTCCTGGAAAATCAAACCAGGATCCTTTGGCTTTGCAGGCAAATGCCTTAACTGCTAAGCCATCTCTTCAGCCCCTATTATAAATTATATAAGCAAATCGTCGATAAAAAGTTTTCAAAGAGCTTGCCAGGCGTGTTGGTGCACACCTTTAATTCCAGCACTTGGGAGGCAGAGGTAGGAGGATCGTATGAGTTTGAGGCCACCCTGAGACTACGTAGTGAATTCCAGGTCAGCCTGCGCTAGAGTGAGACCCTACCATGAAAAAAAAAAGTTTTTAAAAAGCTGCAAGAGAACTTTAGTGTATTAGTCAAATTTGTGATAAAATACCTGAGTAACAAGAGAGGAAGGATTTTGCTTAGTTTCAAAGGATTCCCCCAGCAGACCCATCCAGGAATGTGCTTTAGTAATCTCACAAACATTTCTCTGGGTTATTTTTATTTTTATTTATTTATTTATTTTGACATAGGGTCTCACTTGAGCCCAGGCTGATCTGGAATTCACTATGTAGTCTCAGGCTGGCCTCAAACTTACAGCGATCTGCTTTCCGAGAGCTGGAATTAAAGGCGTGTGCCACCACCACACCTGGCTTTGTTTTGGTGGGATTTTTTTTTGGACGTAGAGTTTCACTCTAGTCCAGGCTGACCTGGAATTCACTATGTAGTCTCAGGGTGGCCTCGAACTCATGGTGATCCTCCTACCTCTGCCTCCTGAGTGCTGGGATTAAAGGTGTGTGCCACCACGCCCGGCTAGTTTTGGAATTACAAGTGTGCACCACCACTCTCAGTTTTCATAGGCACTTACTCAATCCAATCAAGTTGCCAATTACGACTACACATCAATCATAAATTCACCTCTTATCAACGTGACGCCCTAACTCACTTCCTTAAACAACAGCATTCCAACTGTGACTACTCACAAAGCCCATGCCCATCTCAGTCTAACTCAGTCCTTATAACCTTAAAACAGTCCCATTATTATTATTATTATTATTTTTTTTTTTGAGGTAGGGTTTTGCTCTAGCCCAGGCTGACCTAGAATTCACTATGTAGTCTCAGGGTAGCCTCGAACTCACAGCGACTCTCCTACCTCTGCATCCCAAGTGCCGTGTGTGCCACCATGCCTGGCTTCTTTTTAATGGCACTCACCTTTTAAGAAACCATACCGTCTTTAGTTCCAATTTTACATTAAATGTTCTTACCAAATTGTACATTTTCAAGTCTTTCTCTTCTGCTTTTTTGTTTGTTTGTTTGCTTTGAGGTAGGGTTTCACTCTAGCCCAGGCTGACCTGGAATTTACTATGGAGTCTCAGTGTGGTCTTGAACTCTTGGCAATCCTCCTACCTCTGCCTCCCGAGTGCTGGGATCAGAGGCGTGCACTATCACGCCTGGGGTCTGTTAGACTTTTAATTAATTAATTAATTTATATTCATTTTATTTATTTGAGAGAGGCAGAGAGAAAGAGAGAGGACAGAAAGTGAGAGAATGGGTGCACCAGACCTTCAGCCTCTGTAAATGAACTCCAGACACATGCACCACCTTGTGCATCTGGCTTATGTAGGTCCTCGGGAATTGAACCTGGATTTTTTTGGCTTTGCAGGCAAACGCCTTAACCACTAAGCCATCTGTCTAGCCCATAAATGAAATATTTTAAAAAATAGAATCTTGCCGGGTGTGGTGGCGCACGCCTTTAATCCTAAAACTTGGGAGGCAAAGGTAGGAGGACTGCCGTGAGTTTGAGGTCACCTTGAGAATACAGAGTGAATTCCAGGTCAGCCTGGGCTACAGAGAGACCTTACCTTGAAAAACCAATAAGTAAATAAAATTGAATCTTAATTTTTTTTTGAGGTAGGGTCTCACTCTAGCTCAGGCTGACCTAGAATTCACTATGTAGTCTCAAAGTGGCCTTGAACAGCGATCCTCCTACTTCTGCCTCCCAAGTGCTGGGATTAAAGGTATGCGCCACCATGCCCAGCTCCAAGAATCTTAATTGTTATGAAAATAGAAATATACTACACATCCACATATATTATCCAAATAAATATAGAATAAGGGAGTAACTCTGGTTGTGTAATTTTGGAATCTTGGAAATTTCATTTTTTTTTCTTGTTTAGTTTTATACTATTAACCTGTATTGATAATATAAATAGTTATTTTAAATAAAAAGAAGATACCTTTCATTATAAAATTGGAAATGATTCTTTCACAAATTAAGACTTGTCATTTAAATTTACTTACCAAGAGATTCTCTCCTGCCACTCCTCTGTTATTAAAAACCACACACCTAAAAGTGAGCAAAGAAATTTTGTTATTTCTATACACATTTTTTTCTCCTTGGTTTTTGGAGGTAGGGTCTCCCCAGCACTGGGGAGGCAGAGGTAGGAGGATCACCGTGAGTTTGAGGCCACCCTGAGACTACATAGTGAGTTCTAGGTCAGCCTGGGTTAGAGTGACACTCTACCTCGAAAGAAAGGAAGAAAATTATATCGTGAAGTGACATTAATTTTCCTACCAAAAGAGTAGATATTTTATAACTTCTTGGACATAAAAACATAGGCCCCTGGTAAGCATTATTAAAGCAACTGTAAACAGAAGTCAAATTTCAAGGTTTTTGCTGCAAATGTATCCTCTACCCAACATATTTATAGCACCAAGGATCTACTTATATGCTAGGAAACCCATTCTTGTTTCTCAAAGCTCAGCAAACATGGGAGTCCAGATTTTTTTTTCCCCGAGGTAGGGCAGCCCTACAGATTTCAACACACACTACATCCATTGATGGTGGAGTTCTAGATATATCTGTGCAAAGTAATCCTTTCCTACCAGTGACATGACATCTAGAGGATTTTAAAAAATATTATTATTTATTTATTTGACAGAGAAAGAGGGAAGGAGGGAGGGAGAGAGAGAGAGAGAGAGAGAATGGGTGCGCCAGGGCCTCCAGCCATTGCAAACAAAGTCCAGACGCGTGTGCCCCCTTGTGCATCTGGCTAACGTGGGTCCTGGGGAATCGAACCTGGGTCCTTTGGCTTTGCAGGCAAACGTCTTAACCCACTAAGCCATCCCTCCAGCCCATCTAGACAATTTTTATGAGGTCTAGCTAAAAGGAGTAAAACAGTTCAAAATCATCTAGAAATACTACTTTCTTTTGGGGGGGGGCGGTACTGAGGTAGGTCTCACTCTAGCTCAGACTGACGTGGAATTCACTATGTAGTCTCAGGTGGCCTTGAATTCACGGTGATCCTCCTACCTCTGCCTCTACCTCTGTCGGGATTAAAGGCATGCACCACCACGCCCGGCTCTTCTTTTATTTTAAATTTTATTTACATTTGCCCGGACTCATCCCTTGGCCTCCTGAGCAGGTAGGACTATTGGCACATTGCACCACACCTGGCTCTCTTTTTATCTTTTTTTTTTTTCTTCTTCTTAACAGAATGGCAAGAGAGACTAGCTATAAATAAAATTTAAGTTGGCCACTTACATTCACTTGCATAAGCACCTAACTCACACTGGAATTGTCTCCTTGAGCTCCGAAACAGATAAGAACCCATTATTAAAAAAAAAAAAAATTGCTTCTGGAGCAAAGTGTCATCATGTGACTGCCACTTTGAGAGGCCACGAAGCCAGGTAGGGGAAGAAAGGGCAGATGTGCTAACTCATGGAAAAGCAGCCAGTACACCTGGGACCTTCCACGGAGCTGCCGCCTAAGGCAGCTGTGGAAAGTGGATCACGGCTCTGCTCTCTCCTGGGCGAGGACGAGACAAACTGACCTCTCCATCCATCCTTATTCCGGACAATATTCTCTGGCAGTTGTCATTGTATATATTATTTTTTAAAAAATATTTAAAATATTTTAAAAATATTAAAAAAATATTTTGTTTATTTGAGAGAGAGAGAGAGAATTTGGGTGTGCCAGGGCCTCTAGCTACTGCAAACGATCTCCAGATACATGCACCACCTTGTGTATCTGGCTTGATGAGGGTACTAGGTAATCAAACCTGGTTCCTTAGGCTTCGCAGGCAAGCGCCTTAACCACTAAGCAATCTCTCCAGCCCTTTTTGTTGTTTTGTTTTTCAAGGTAGGGTTTTGTTCTAGCCCAGGCTGACCTGGAATTCACTATGTAGTCTCAGGGTGGCCTCAAACTCTCAGCAATCCTCCTACCTCTGCCCCCCTCCCCAGTGCTGGGATTAAAGGTGTATCCCACCACGCCCGGTTATTTTTTATTTATTATTGAGGGGGTGTGTGCCAGGGCCTCAACCAACTCCACACACACATACTACTTTGTGTGTCTGGCTTTACGTGGGTACTGGGGAATCAAACCCAGGCTGTCAGGCTTGGCAAGCAAGAACCTTTAACCACTGAGCCGACTCTCTATCTCTAACTCTAGTTTTCACGTGGGGCAGAAGGATGAGGAAGAATGAGCAGCCATTCACCAGGAGGTGAATACCAGATTCCCACGTTTAATCCCTTTGCTTAAGAGCTGCTAATAAAACTATTCTCTTAAGGAGCATTGAGAAGGTTGTTAATAGCACTCTCCAAACAATTTTGACAGTTTATCCCAGATGGCTTTAAACAGTTGTGTACACAAGGAAAACTGATCTGCAAACTTTTTCCTACATATTTTAACTATTTGATTATTGTCAAAACAAAGAAAACAGGACTGGGGAAATAGCTTCAATACATAAAGTGCCTCATTGCACAAGCATGAGGACCTGAGTTCGGATCCCCAGCACCCACATAAAAAGCTGGGTGTGGTGGTACATGCCTTTAATCCCAGCACTTGGGAGGCAGAGGTAGAAGGATTGCCGTGAGTCTGAGGCCACCCTGAGGAATTCCAGGTCAGCCTGAGCTAGAGTGAGACCCTACCTTGAGAAACAACAACAACAACAAAAAAGGGCTGGAGAGATGGTTAAATGGTTAAGGAGTTTGCCTGTGAAGCTTAAGGATCCAGGTTCAATTCTCTAGGTCCCACATAAGTCAGATGCACATGGTGGCACATGCGTCTGGAGTTTGTTTGTAGTGGCTAGAGGTTCTGATGCGCCCCTTCTGTCTCTCTATCCCTTTCTCTCTGTCTTTAATAAGTAAAAATAAATCTTTAAAAAAAAAACCTCTGTCTCTCTCATTCCTTGCAAAAATATTAATAAATAATTTTTTTAAGCCAGGCATGGTGGCGCATGCCTTTAATCCCACCACTCGGGAGGCAGAGGTAGGAGGATCGCCGTGAGTTCGAGGCCACCCTGAGACTATATAGTACATTCCAGGTCAGCCTGGACCAGAGTGAGACCCTACCTCGAAAAATCAAAATAAATAAATAAATTAATTAATTAATATATTTTTTTAAACAAAGAGTCTGGAAATTTACTCTGACTACAGTATCTGCAGGTGGGATCCTGGGAGGTTCCGGAGAGTGAACAAGATCTCCAGGGCAGTATTGCCATCACTGAACACTGACGGCTTGTCAGGGAGAGTGAGAGACCAGGATGCACAGGGGATACTCCTAGCAGGAGCACAGGGTTTCTCCATCTTCAGCTCTGCTGATGTTTCAGATCAAGTAATTCTCTGGGGTAGGGCTGTTCTGCGCATCTTAGGAAGCACAGCGGCCATCTCTCGTCTCTACTGACCAGAAGCTGGTCGACCCTGCCTCAGTGACACCATGAAAAATGTTTCCAGGGCTGGGGCTACAGATCACAGGTAAAGAATGGACTAGTGGGCTGGAGAGATGGCTGAGCGGTTAAGGCCTTTGCCTAAGGACGACCCAGGTTCGATTCCCCAGTACCCATGTGAGCCAGATGCACAAGGTGGCACATGTGTCTGGAATTCATTTGCAGTGGCTAGTGGCTCTGGCGCACCCATTCTCCCTCTATTTGCCTCTTACTCTCTCTCAAAATAAATAAATTAAATTTTTTAAAAATACTTTATTTTTATCTATTTATTTGAGAGAGGGAAACAGGGGGAGAGAGAGGCAATGGGCACACAGGGCTTCTAGCTATTGCAAACGAACTCCAGATGCAGGCGCCTTGTTGTGCATCTGGCTTACGTGGGTACCGGGGAATCAAACTGAGGTCCTTTTGGCTTTGCAGGCAAGTACCTTAACCACTAAGCCATCTCTTCAGCCCCATTTTTTTTTTTTTAAAGAAAAGACTAGCATATGTGAAGGCCTGGGTTCAATTCCTAGCACTACAAAAAAAAAAAAAAAAAAAAAGAAGTCTTTAGATGGTTCCAAAGGTTTCTCAACCTACTTTGAGAAACACGGCTGCTATGAAATGGGTCTGATAGCTTTGAATCTGTTCAGAGTTTACCAGAACATACCTGCTCTTTCCTACTGCACATATAGGAAAAGACTGAGTTTGGACACCTAGGAAAAGCAGTGTGAAGTAGACAAAAATAGTCAACGTGGGTTGGAGAGATGCTCAGCTGTTAAAGGCACTTGCTTGCAAAGCCTGACAGCCCAGGTTCAATTCCCCAGTACCCATGTAAAGCCAGATGCACAAAGTAGGCACATGTGTCTGGAATTCATTTGCAGTGGCAAGAGGCCCTCATGCACCCATTCCCTCTCTCTCTCTTTCTCTGCCTGTAAATAAACAATAAATTTTAAAACACATAAAAATAGGAAATGCTCTAGGCTTCATTAAAAAAATTTTTAATTAATTTATTTGAGAGAGCAAGTGAGGGAAAGAGGGGGGAGAGAGAGAGAGAGAGAGAGAGAATGAGCACGTCAGGACCTCCAGCCACTGTAAACGAACTCCAGACGCATGTGCCACCTTGTGCATCTGGATTATGTGGGTCCTGGGGAATTGAACCGAGGTCCTTTGGCTTTGCAGGCAAATGCCTTAACTGCTAAGCCATCTCTCCAGCCCCTCTAGGCCTCATTTCCAAATATGTAAGATGAACATACTTTTTCAGCCTTAAATATTTTCCAGGCCAATTAAATATATGTATTACATATACATATGTATGTAACATGTACATATTATACACACATAGGTAAACATGTATATTTTAATATTTTATTTATTTATTTGAAAGAGAGAAAGAGGCAGCTAGAGAGAGAATGGGTGCACCAGGGCCTCCATCCACTGCAAACTCCAGATGCATGCACTACCTAGTGCATCGGGTTTACATGGGTTTTGGGGAGTTGAACCTGGGTCCTTTGGCTTTGCAAGCAAACACCATAACTGCTAAACCATCTCTCCAGCCTTATTTATTTAGTTTTGGTTTTTCGAGGAAGGGTCTCACTCTAGCCCCAGCTGACCTGGAATTCACTATGTAGTCTCAGAGTGGCCTCGAACTCATGGTAATCCTCCTACCTCTGCCTCCCAAGTGCTGGGATTAAAAAAAAAAAAAAAAAAAAGGCGTGCACTACCATGCCCGGCTCAGCCTTATTTTTAAAAAGATTTTTATTTGGGCTGGGGATATAGCTCAGTGGTTAAAGGCTTGCAAAGCCTCCTGGTTTGGTCAATTCCCTAGTGCCCATGTAAAGCAAGATACACAAAGTGGCACAAGCATCTCGAGTTTGCTCTTTCTCTTAAAATAAAATATAATAAAAAATATTTAAGCTGGGCGTGGTGGCGCATGCTTTTAATTCCAGCACTTGGGAGGCAGAGGTAAGAGGATCGCTGTGAATATGAAACTAGCCTGTGACTACATAGTGAATTCCAGGTCAGCCTGGGCTAGAGCAAGACCCTACCTTGAAACAAACAAACAAAAAAGTATTTCATTTAATTTAGAGAAGGAGAGAATGGGCACACCACAGCCTTGTAAATGTATTTTTTCCGGTTCTAACAATTCTCCAAGTCTTTGAGTCTAACAATAGATATAACAATCAATAAAGGGTAGAGTGAGAGGAACCTGCAGAAATCAGCTTCTACTGACACTATACTGATTTCAGATAATGATAAATAATAATGTATCCATGTTTACTATGTGCTGGATCATGTTTTTTTTTTCATTGTTGTTGTTGTTGTTTTTGTTTTTTTTTGGAGACAGGGTCTCATATAGCTAAGGCTGGCTTTGAACTCCTGATCTTTCCGCATGCCCCTCCCAAGTGCTGACATCACAGGCGTGCACCACCACACGTGGCCGTCAGATCACGTTTTAAGCACTGCATGTGAATATTCGCATTAGAATGCCCCATTCATTCAAAACTTCATTAAACCAAATGTCTACTGAACTCAACTTCTCTGTAGTAGAGGAACACAACAAAACAAGGTTCCTCAGGGAGGTGACCCTCTACCTGTGACAGAAAGCTACGAACTCTCTTTTCAACTGATGAAGCGATGTGCCTCAGTAATAATACAGGATTCAACGGCCAGTGGACGGTCAGGATAGTAAATCCCGGGGCGAGGTCAGGATGGGCAGCAGCGGTTAGGAATGATTTTACAGCAAAGGCACATAAATCTTACGCTGAGCCCTGAAAAGATGCTAAGGATTTCAGCAAGAGAAAAACGTGGAGCTTATATGTCATGAGCCACACAAATAAACATATAGGCAAGACTATAGAAAACGTTCTGTGGGGTGCAAAATAAAGTCATTTATATGAAGCATTTATATGAAGAGGCCGCTGACAGAAAGTGAAGATGGAAAAATCAGTTAGGACCCAGAATAGGCGTAGAGTTCTTTTTTTGTTGTTGTCTGTTTTGTTTTTTCGAGGTAGGGTCTCACTCTAGCCCAGGCTGACCTGGAATTCACTATGTAGTCTCAGGGTGGCCTCGAACTCACAGTGATCCTCCTACCTCTGCCTCCCCAGTGCTGGGATTAAAGGCGTGTGCCACCACGCCCGGCAGGCGTAGAATTCTTTTTTTTTTTTTTTTTTTTAAATTTATTTGAGAGCGACAGAGAGAGAGAGAGAAAGAGGCAGAGAGACAGAGAGAGAGAATGGACGAGCCAGGGCCTCCAGCCACTGCAAACGAACTCCAGACGCGTGTGCCCCGTTGTGCATCTGGCTAACGTGGGTCCTGGGGAATTGAGCGTCGAACCAGGGTTCTTAGGCTTCACAGGCAAGCGCTTAACTGCTAAGCCATCTCTCCAGCCCAAGAGCAGAACTCTTAATGCAAGGTTAGAAAGAGATGTCAGGAGTCTCTGCTTCCAGGAACGTCAAAGTAGATACTGTCAGGCTAACCCACCCATAGTCATAGCCATCAACTTTCAACAGTTTATTATAGCAACAGAGAAGAACAATTAAAAAAAATAACAGGCAGGAATTGAAAACAAGAGGATAACTAGGCAGCAGAAAGTAGTATTGGGTGGGTCCACTATTTTTATAGCTTTGAAGATTTTCCATTCTTTTTCCTCTCCCTCCTTCCCTTCTTCCTCTCTTCTCTCTCTCTCTTTCTTTTTCCTTTCTCTTGTGAGGAGGCATAGTAGTTAGTATTCTCAATAACAGATAAAATTTCAATAGAAATATTAAATCTTAGGGCTGGGGAGATAGCTCAGCAGTTAAAGATGTTTGCTTGCAAGGCCTTTTGGCCTGGGGGTTCAGTTCCCTAGCTACCCACATAAAGCCAGATGTACAAAGTGCCACATGTGTCAGGAGTTTGTTTACAGTGTCACATGACCATATTCGCTCTCGGTCTGCCCTTTTCTCTGTCTGTCTCAAGTAAATGAATAAAAATATTTAAGAAAAATAAAAAGAAGTATTAAGTTCTATAAGCTTAAAGAACTAGAAAGTAGTCAGAAGGTGGGTGGTGGTGGGGAATCATAGAAAGAAGACAGAGAGGAAGAGCTCTAAGTTCTGAATGAAAACCAGACCCTGATCTTTGGCCAACCTTCCATCCATCCACCCACCCACCACCCATCCATCCATCCACCCATCCATCCACTCATCTGGCAGATTCTAGGTAGTCTTATTAAGGCTACAACTAGACAGAGATTTAAAAATAGTTTATTTATTTATTTGCAAGGAAAAAGAGAAGGGGGGTACGCCAGGGCCTCTAGCCACTGCAAATGAACTCCAGGTGCGTGTATCACTTGGTGCACCTGGCTTTATGTGGGTCCTGCGGAATCCATCTCAGGCTGCCAGGCATTGCAGGCAAGCGCCTTAACCATTGAGCCATCTCTCCAGCCCTGGAAGAGATTTTAATGACTGCTTGTCACGGAAGAGACCAAGCATGATAGCCAAATTCAAATGATCTGCCTGACAAGACAAATAAAGAAAAATCAGATCTCCTTAGGAAAAATGTAATGGAGTCCAGAGACTATAATATAGCCATCAAAATAGTCATAGCAGGCTGGAGAAATGGCTTGACGGGTAAGCACTTGCCTGTGAAGCCTAAGGACCCCGTCAAGGCTTGATTCCCCAGGACCCACATTAGCCAGATGCACAAGGGGGCGCACGTGTCTGGAGTTCGTTTGCACTGGCTGGAGGCCCTGGCACGCCCATTCTCCCTCTCTCTCTCTGTCACTCTCAAAAAAATAAGTAAAAATAAACAAAAAAAATTAAAAAAAATATTCATAGCATGGGTCAGGGGGATGGCTGGGTGGATAAAGGGCTTGCTGCTCAACCTGGAGGTCCTGAGCTCAACCTCCAGATAGAAAAGCTGGAAGCCACAGTGGGCATCTGCTGCCCATGCTGACCATAAGTCAGGTGGAAGGCAGAGACAGGGGAAATTCCCAGACAGAAGTGAGTGGAGTGTGCAGCGAAGGACAGCAGAGTGAGAATCCCGAGTGGGAAACCCTGCTTTAAATGAGGTGGACGGGCGAGGAACAACCCCAAAACTGCCTCTGTGCACACACACACACACACACACACACACACACACTTTTAAAAATGTCCATTCCTGTGCAAGCATGAGGGGAAGCCTGGGAGACCACTTGGGCTCGATCCCTAGGCCCCATGTAAACATCTGTAATCCCTGTTCTGTAGGGAGCGAAGGTTGGAGAATTGCTGGAGTTTGTGAAGAAACCGCAAGCTCTGGGGTCAGTGAAGAGACTCCGTCTCAAGGAGAAGTAGATGACCAGTAGAGGGAGACATCCAACCTTCTCCTCTCCGCGTGCACACAGAGCACAGTATCTGCACACACAGGTGCATACCCCCTACGCACATGTACCACACCATATCACACCTACTACAAACACACATTAAAAAAAAAATCTTTTTCAAAGTGATGTCTTAGCCAGATGTGGTGGCACATGTCCTTAATCCCAGCACTTGAGAGGCAGAGGTAGGAGGATCATCGTGAGCTAGAGGCCACCCTGAGACTCCATAGTGAATTCCAGGTCAGCGTGGGCTAGAGTGCGACCTTACCTCAAATTAAAAAAAAAACAACTAAGGACCCTGGCTCGAGGCTCGATTCCCCAGTACCCACGTAAGCCAGATGCACAAGGGGGCGCATGCATCTGGAGTTCGTTTGCAGTGGCTGGAGGCCCTGATGTGCCCATTCTTTCTCTCTCTGCCTCTTTCTCTTTTGGTCTGTCTGTCGCACTCAAATAAATAAATAAAAATAAACAAAAAAATTTAAAAAATAAAACAACAACAAAAAAAGTGACCTCGGGCTGGAGAGATGGTAAGTGGCGTTTGCTTACAAAACCAGAAGACCCTGATTCAATTCCCCAGGACCCACGTAAGCCAGATGCACAAGGTGGTGCATGTGTCTGGAGTTTGTTTGCAGTGGCTGGAGGACCTGATGAGCCCATTCTCTCTCTCTTTCCCCCCCTCTCTCTCTTAAGTAAATATGTAAATAAAATGTATATTTTTTTAATTGATCTCTTCTTAACCCACTTGCCTGGAATCTCCCTTTTCCACCCCATTGTCTCTGATCCTAAAATATTTTCCAGTGGCTTTCTGATGCTCTCATGATGTAGTTTCCACGTTTGAATCCAAGGGCAGGTCTCTGATATACTTTATAGATTCTGTCTAAATACTTGGCTGTGTTAGCCGAGTGCTCCACGCTCATCGCGTTCACAACGAATAGTGAAGTCACAAGACAGGGCTGGGAGCTCTGAAATAGGAAGAGACACGGCTACAGAAGCCTCCCTCCTCAGCAAGGCCCTTCCTTCCTTCTCCTCGGTCCGCCCACTGCCCAGCCCGGCATTCGCTCTAGCTAGGCCTTTTGAGAACGGTTTCTTTCTGGAAATAGGGTCTGCCAGTAACTCCTTTCTATCTGGCCACCCTAGAATATTAAGGCTCTTCCCTAAGTCACACAATAGCCCTGATTCACTCCATTTTTATTTATTTATTTGCAAGGGGAAAGACAGAGAGAGAGAGAGAGAGAGAGAGAGAGAGAGAGAATATGAATGAATGAATGAGAGCACCAGGGCCTCCACCTACTGCAAACAAACTCCAGATGCATCTGGTTTTACATGGGTACTGGGGAACTGAACCTGGTCATTAGGCTTTGCAGGCAAGTACCTTAACTCCTGAATCATCTCTCTAGCTCAATAATTTTTTGGGGGGGGCATGGGGGTAGGGTCTCATTCTACCCCAGGCTGACCTGGAATTCACTATGTAGTCTCAGGGTGACCTTGAACTCAAGGTGATACTCCTACCTCTGCCTCCCAAGTGCTGGGATTAAAGGCGTGTACCATCACACCTGGCATTATTTAATTTTTTTGGATACTTAAAAAAAATTTAATTTTAATTTATTTATTTGAGAGAGGAGAGAAAGAGATAGAGAGAGAGAGAAAAAAAAAAGAATGGGTGCACTGCAAATGAACTCCAGATGTATGTGCCACCTTGTACATCTGGCTTACATGGGTTCTGGGGAACCGAACCTGGGTCCTTTGGCTTTGCAGGCAAGCGCCTTAACCACTAAGCCATCTCTCTAGCCCCAATAATACTCTTTTTTTTTTTTTTTTTTTTTTAATTTTCAAGGTAGGGTCTCACTCTGGCCCAGGCTAACCTGGAATTTACTATGTAGTCTCAGGGTGTCCTTGAACTCACGGTGATCCTTCTACCTCTGCCTCCCAAGTGCTGGGATTAAAGGCGTGCACCACCACGCCCGGCACAATAATACTCTTAATTGTATATTCTTGGCTAGGGACTAGTCAATGTTCTTCAGATGCATTATATGCAATCCTCACTTTCTGGAAGATATAAGGTATTCCTACAAATGAGGAAACTGAGTTGCTGGAGACTAAGCTGTTCTTAGAAGCACACGTAACGTGTGACACGGCTGGAATCTGAACCAGGCAGACTTGTCTCAAGAATGAACGGGTTTGTCCATTTCCCACCTCACTGTTCTGTCCCAGCTACCTAAGCTGGAAACATTCTAGTCTCTTTTCTCAAGGATGATGGGAGTTCTGAACAGAGTCGCCCTTATGGGCATGCTAACTCTGATAAAAAGAGCTCTGTCCTTGAAAGTTTGTTGATTAAGGGTTTCTTTTCTTCCCTTCCTCCCTCCCTCTCTTTCTTTCTTTTCAGGGCTGGGAAAGAACCCAGGGCTTCGAGGCAAACACTCTACCACCGAGCTGTAGCCCCAGCCTGAGGTATTATTTTACAATGGAATATCTAACAATAAGCTCTCTAGAGAAAGGGATTGCCTGTCAAGATCTGCCATAATTTTCCCCCAGGATATCAATAAATAATGTAAGCTTTTCATTTAGTGCTTTCTAATATGCATAACTTAATCTAACTGATCTCATGAATAATCAATTAATGGGCTTATTCCTAATCGTTTTTAAAAAATATTTTACTTAGTTGAGAGAGAATGAGAAACAGTCAGAGAGAAAGAGAGAGAGAGAATGGGCATACCAGGGCCTTCAGCCACTGCAAACTAACTCCAGATGCACATGCCACCTTGTATAGATGGCTTGCGTGGGTCCTGGGGAATGGAACGTGGGTCCTTAGGCTTTGCAGACAGGTGCCTCAACCACTTAAGCCATCTCTCCAGCCCCTAAACATTTTTAAATTACTTAAAAAAATTTTTTTTTCAAGGTAGGGTCTTGCTCTAGCTCAGGCTGACCTGGAATTCACTATGCAGTCTCAGGATGGCCCTGAACTCACGGCGATCCTCCTCCTACCTCTGCTTCCTGAGTGCTGGGATTAAAGACGTGCACCACCACGCCCAGCTTTAAATTACATTTTTTTTTTTTTTTTTGCTTGTGTGTGTGTGTGTGGACCCTTGTACGATCCTATGCTCTTGTCTGTGGTGGAGTCCGTTCACCTGTGGTGGCCAGAGCCATACATTGGCTATCTTGTTCTATTGCTCTTCCATTTGTTCTTTTTTTTCCAGTTTTTTTTTATTAACAACTACCATGATTGTAAACAATATCCCATGGTAATATCCTCCCTCCCCCCACTTGTTCTCCTTCTTATTTTTTAAATATATTTTTTTATTTAAGAGAGACAGAGAGAAAGAGGTAGATAGAAAAAGAGAGAGAGAGAATGGGAGCACCAGGGCCTCTAGCCACTGCAAACAGACTCCAGATGCATGCGGCCCCCTCTGTGCATCTGGCTTACGTGGGTCCTGGAGAGTCGAACCCGGATCCTTTGGCTTTGCAGGCAAACGCCTTAACCACTAAGCCATCTCTCCAGATCCCACTACATCATTTTTAACAACAACAAATGAGTTACCAGGGTAAAAATGTTGTTTGATAAATTAGAATAATTTCTAAGATAGTGCTTTCAGTTGGGGGGGGGAGCCAAAATTCAGTCTTTTGCTGGGCATGGTGGCGCACGCCTTTAATCCCAGCTCTCAAGAGGCAGAGGTGGGAGGATCGCCCTGAGTTCGAGGCCACCCTGAGAAATACATGGTGAATTCCTGGTCAGCCTGGGCTAGGGGGAGACCCTACTTTAAAAACTCTCCCCCCTCCACAAAATTGTCTTTTGTGCCTCAATTTTCCTTCCCTCATCCTTCTTCCCTTAGGCAGAGTCCGCAGGCAACCCTTAGGCCCCCCTAATGATGCCAGAAAAACTAAATATCATCAAAATACATAAAATTTGTGGCTCTTACTCCCCTAAAATTTGGGGGTTGGTTCTACATAAAAAAAAATTCCCTGGCCCAAACCCTAAATGCGAAAGTAAAGGAAGTCAGAGTTTAGCCACTTTTACATCATCTCCCACTTCGAGTCTCTCAGACAGAAAGTGGCATCTTTTTTTCTTTTTTTTTTTTTCCTGAGGCAGGGTCTTACTCTAGCTAACAGTGACATCTTTGCTACCAGTGGGTAGCCTCTGCAGCGCGTAATCGGCCGTGATCCTGGCAGACCATGAGCAGGGGGAGGGAGGGGAAATCAGTGCTTTCTCTATGTGGTAACACAAGACAAAACAAATAAAACAACAAACCAGTCTTTGTTACTTGGAGTTTTCTGTCAGTTGCAGCCAATTCTGTCCCAGAGTCACGCATACCTCCCTGTTCTGCCTACTCAGTCAGCTCGACTCTCTGCCCCTGGGAATATAGGTTCTCACACTGCACCGTACCAAAATACTTAATGACTGACCTAGATCTCCCTGAACTTGTTATTAGATAATTCTGGATGGGTCACTCTTTAATATTAATTGGGGGTGAAGCATAATGATAAATGGTTTAAAAAAAAAAAAGGTCAAGGTAAAGATGATTCAGACATTGTCAGAATTAGGGTCTGGGAAGATGGCTCAGCAGTTAAAGGCACTGACTTGCAGAGGTTGTCAGAATTACTGTTTTCTTGTTTATTTTTTAAATTTTTATTTATTTATTTGAGAGTGAGAGAAAGAAGTAGAGAGAGAGAATGTGCACATCAGGGTCTTCAGCCACTACAAAGTCCAGACACATGCGCCACCTTGTGCATCTGGCTTAAGTGGGTCTTGGAGAATCGAACTTGGATCCTTTGGCTTTGCAGGCAAGCGCCTTAACTGCTAAGCCATCTCTCCAGCCCCCAATTTTTCTTCTTCTTCTTTTTTTTTTTTTTTTTTTTTTTTTTGTCCAAAGTAGGATCTCACTCTAGTCTAGGCTGATCTGGAACTATGTAGTCCCAGGCTGGCCTCGAACTCACAACGATCCTTCTATGTCTGCTATGTTTTTGTTTTAGCATTGGAAATCGATTCAGAGAATGAGAAAAAGATTTATGAAAACAGGCTCCCCCCCCCCTTCAAATGGGGGTCTTGCTCTGTTGTCCAGGCTGGGCTCCAAATTCATAGGCTAGGGGACCTTAGGTATGTGAATGAGGATTTAAAAAAATATATATTTTAATGTTAATTTTATTTATGTGAGAGAAAGTGAGAGCGACAGAGATAGAGAAAGAGAAAGAGGTAGACAGAAAGAGTGAGTATGGGTGTACCTGGGCTTCCTGCACTGACAAATGAACTCCAGACACATGCACCATTTTGTGCGCCTGGCTTTATGTGGGTGCTGGGGAACAGAACCTGGGTCAGTGAGCTTTCAGGCTGGGCAAGTAAGCAAGCTCCTTTAACTGCCGAGGCCATCTCTCCAGCCCTAGTAGTCTTTGTTTTTATGGTGTGTGTGTGTGTGTGTGTGTGTGTGTGTGTGTGTGTGTGTGTGTATGCATGTGCATGGGTGTGCCACGGCGCACGAGTGGAGGTCAGAGGATAACTTTTGGGTGCTGGTCCTCACCTTCCACCTCATTTGAGGCGAGCTCTCTTGCTCTCCACTGCCCTTGTCAGGCTAGCTAGTCTGAGGGCTTCCAGGAAATTCTTCTGTCTCTGCTGTAGGTATGCTGGGATTACAGATGCCTACCATGGTGTTCAGCTTGATACTGGTTCTAGGGATCTTAACTCAGATACTAACATTTGTGTGGAGAGCACTTTATCCCCTGAACCATCTTCACAGTTCTGCGTGCGTGCGTGCGTGTGTGTGTGTGTGTGTGTGTGTTGGTGTTTTGAGGTAAGGTAAGGTCTCACTCTAGCTCAGGCTGACCTGGAACCCACTATATAGTCTTAGGCTGGCCTCAAACTCAACAGCAATCCTCCTACCTCAGCATCCCAAGTGCTGGGATTAAAGGCATGTGTCACCACGGCCAGCATGTATTTTTTTTAGAAAACTGACATAGTGACGCATGTCTGCAATCATATGCCCATGATTATACTTGATTTATATTTATTTATTTATTAGAGACACAGAGAGAGAGAGAGAGAAAGACAGAGAGTGAGAGAGTGAGAATGGGTGCACCAGGGCCTCTAGCCACTGCAAACGAACTCAAGGTGCATGTGCCACCATGTACATCTGGCTTACGTGGTACCTGGAGAATAGAACCTGGGTCCTTAGCCTTCGCAGGCAAGTGTCTTAACCACTAAGCCATCCCCTCCAGCCCCTGTGATTGTACTTGAGGGGCTGAGGCAGAACAACTGAGATTTAAAAGCTAGCATTGGCAAAACAGTGAGCTCTAACCTAGCCTGAGGCTATATGTGAGACCCTGTCTTAAAAACAAAGCAGCAAGGCAGGAGGATCGCCGTGAGTTCGAGGCCAGCCTGAGATTACATAGTGAATTCCAGGTCAGCCTGGGCTAGAGCGAGACCCTACCTCAAAAAAAAAAAAAAAAAAAAGTAAAAAGAGTAAGATTTGTTGTAACAACAACCTTATCAATCAGACAGTTGTAAATTATTAGAGGGAATGGCCTTTATCTTGCACCTCATTTCCATGAGGCTGTATCTCCGTAAACCTACTCCCGGCTTCTTGTCCTTTCTTAGTTTACCCACTTTACAGGAAACAGAAAGCTTAACTGATTGATGAAATTTGGAATCTGTCTCAGCAATCTTTTCCTCTCGGGTCTCTCCAAGAGGAGAGACTATTCAGCAACAACTGCTTCCTCCATGAAGATGGTCACTGCACAGCAGGCCACATATTCCCTGGTCAACTCGATTTACCTTAGACCTAGTTAGATACACCTTTGCTCATAACTACCTTCACACAAACTTTGACCTAGTTTCCATTTCATCAATCATTAGTGTGTGTGTGTGTGTGTGTGTTTTCCAAGGTAGGGTCTCACTTTAGCCCAGGCTGACCTGGAATTCATATGTAGTCTCAAGGTGGCCTCGCACTCATGGCGATCCTCCTACCTCTGCCTCCCTAGTGCTGGTGTAGGCTGGAGAGAAGGCACTTGCCTGCGAAGCCTAAGGACCCAGGTTTGATTCCCCAGGACCCACATAAGCACATGGTGGCGCATGTGTCTGGAGTTCGTTTGCAGTGACTGGAGACCCTGGCGCGCCCATTCACTCATTCTCTTCTCTCCTCCCCCTCAAATATATAAATAGATGCTTAGCTTAACGCTTGCCTTAACTAAGCCGTCGAGCTCATCCAACCCCGTTAGCATCACAAGCCATTCTGGAGTTCGTTTGCAGTGGCTAGAGGCCCTGGCGTGCCCATTCTTTCTCTCTCTCTCTCTTCTCTTTCTGCCTCTTTCTCTCTCTGTCTGTCACTGTCAAAGTAAACAAATAAAAATAAACAAAAAATTTAAATAAAAAAATATATATTTATAAAAGCCAATAGTGCATCCTTGTCCCCTCAATAATAGGGATACGGAGACAAATGGATCCCTGGGACTTAATGGCCACTTAGTCTAACCTACTTGGTGAGCTTCAGGCCAGTGAAAGATTCTGCTACTGAGGAATGACACCCGATGTTGTCATTTGGCCTCTACACGCATGTACATCCACACACGCAGGCATGTGCATACACACACAAAATAAAACACTCAATCAGCCAGGCGTGGTGGCGCACGCCTTTAATCCCAGCACTTGGGAGGCAGAGGTGGGAGGATCGCCGTGAGTTCGAGGCCACCCTGAGACTGCATAGTTAATTCCAGGTCAGCCTGGGCCAGAGTGAGACCCTACCTCAAAAAACCAAAAAAAAAAAAAAAAACAAAAAAAACACTCAATCAGCCTCGTGCCAAACTTCCCAAGGTATGTTCTACTTCAGTGGTCTTTGAAATGACCTGTGCTCTGTGCTAGACTGCAAAAGCATTCCGTAGGTCTTCGTCTCAAGGGGCCAAGGACTCCGTCCCTCCTCTGACTCCACAGTGGCCACGTGACTAGCTCTGGCAGGTAGCATGCTGCAGAAACGACTACTCTACGAGTCTCTGTTCGGGCCTCTGCAGACTTGGCAGCTTCTGTTTGGTGCCCTTAGAACCCTCTGCCACCAAATGAACACGCTCACGCCTGGCTTCATTCTACTTCTTTCAAAGGCAGTCTGATTCAACACCACAACTCCCCAAACCCTGAAAAGACTAGTCTTCAAGCTGCTGGCCATGAACTAGCCCGGGCTTCCTCTCACAAGTACAATTTTTCAACCTCCGCACTTTAGTAATATTAAATCATATATCCATATTATCCTTTGTTGAACTTTCTTTTTTGTTTTTTCAAGGTAGGGTCTCGCTCTAGCCCAGGCTGACCTGGAATTCACTATGTAGTCTCAGGGTGGCCTCGAACTCACGGTGATCCTCCTACCTCTGCCTCCCGAGTGCTGCGATTAAAGACGTGTGCCACCACGCCCGGCAAGGACAACTTTTCAAACTCTGTATCTCTTCATAGAACCCAGTACAAGCCTTCCTGTATCATACATCCTCAATAACATTTCTGAATCAACAGAAGAGAGATAATTTTAACCCACAGGAAAGTGAGACCCTTTCAACTACTCTGAAGCCTGGGGTAGTGAAGGTCTGGAGTAAACTCTGGCACTGTTTATCAGCCATGGATGGAAGCCATGCATATTGGTAACGCTGGGGCTAAAACGCTGGGGCTAAAGCAGTTTACTCCTTGAGTTTCAGCTACATTGTTTGTTTGGTTTTTCGAGGTAGGGACTCACTCTAGCCCAGGCTGACCTGGAATTCACTCTGTAGTCTCAGGGTGGCCTTGAACTCACGGCGATCCTCATTCTGCCTCCCAAGTGCTGGGATTAAAGGCATGCGCCACCACACTTGGCTGTCAGCTAAACTGTTTTTTGTTTCTTGTTTTCTGGTGCTGAGAATCAAACCCCTGGGTCTTGCGCATACTAAGCATGTACTCCATAACTGAGCATCGTTTATAGCCTCTCAAGTACGTGATTTTTTATTTTTATTTATATTTATTTATTTGAGAGTGGCAGACAGAGAGAGAGAGAGAGAGAAGAAAGAGAGAGAGAACGGGCGCATCAGGGCCTCCAGCCACTGCAAACAAACTCCAGATGCATGCGACACCTTGTGCATCTGGCTAACATGGGTCCTGGGGAATAGAGCCTTGAACCAGGATCCTTGGGCTTCACAGGCAAGCGCTTAACACTAAGCCATCTCTCCAGCCCACGGTTGTTTTTTTGTGGGTGTGTGGTATTAGGAGTTGAACCCAGGGCCTTGTATATACTAGGTAAGTGCTTTACATTGGGCTACATCCCCGACCCCATCAACTAAGTTTTTGTTTATTTTTAAATATTTTTATTTATTTATGCGGAAAGAGAGAGAGAAGAGAGAATGAATGAATATGACACATGGGCCATTTTGTACATTATGTGTGTACTGGGAAATCAAACCTAAACTGGTGGGTTTTGCAAGTGTCTTTAACCACTGTGCTATCTATCTCCCAACCCAGTTAACTTTTTTTTTGTTTGTTTGTTTTTGATTTTTTGTTTTTCAAGGTAGGGTTTCACTCTAGCTCACACTGACCTGGAATTCACTGTGTAGTCTCAGGGTGGCCTCGAACTCACAGTAATCCTCCTACCTCTGCCTCCCAAGTGGTAGGATTAAAGGCATATGTGTGCCACCATGTCCGGCCAGCTACGTTGTTTTTAAAAGCAGTTTCCAAGTTTTGAGAGACAGGCCAGGTCATATCCAGAATCAGCAATGTAAATACTACAAAAGGATTTACAGAGGGGCCAGGGATAGAGTTGGTAGAGTGGTTTTTTCAGCATGCACAAAGGTGTGGGTTCAAGCTCCAGGACCCCATAAACCTGGTGTGGTGGACACTTGCCTATAATCCTAGCACTTGTAGAGGCAGGAGAATCAGAAGTTCAAGGTCATCCTCAGCTATGAAGCAAGTTTGAGGGCAGCCTGAGCTACATAATACCCTTATCTCACAAGAAAGAAAGAGGCTGGAGAGATGGCTCAGCAATTAAAGGTATGTCTGCAAAGCCTAACAACCCAGGTCCAATTCTCCAATACCCACGTAGAGCCAGATGCACAAAGTGGCACATGTGTTTGGAGTTTATTTACTGTGGCAAGGAGTCCTGGTGTGTCCACACTCACTCTGTCTGCCTCATTCATTCTGTGTTTCTGTCTCAAATAAATAAATAAAATTTAAAATAAAAGAGAGGGCAGAGGAAGAGAGAGAAAGGAGGAGGAAATGAAGGAAGGAAGAAAGAGGGAGGGAGGGAAATGAAAAGGCGATGAGAAGATAGTTCAATCAGTTAAGTGTTTGCTTTACCAGCATGAGGCCCTCGTTCAATCTCTAAAACCTAAGGGCGGGGGAGGGAAGGGAGCCAGGAATGGTGGCTCATGCTTATAATCCAAGCGCTGGAGAAGACTAGTGAGGCAGATCCCTGGGGCTCAATAGCATGTGAGTACAAACTGAGCTCCAGGCAACGAGAGATACTATCTCAAAAGAAAGGTGGATGGGCTGAAGAGATGGCTTAGCGGTTAAGGCACTTGCCTGCAAAGCCTGAAGCCCTAGGTTCGATTTCCTGGTACCCACATAAACCAGGTGCACATGGTGGCACATTTGTCTGGAGCTTGTTTGCAGTGGCTGGAGGTCCTGGTGTGTCCATTCTCCTTCTCTATCTGCTTCTCTCTCTCTCTCACAAATAAGCTTTTTTTTTGTTTTGTTTTGATGGTTTTCGAGGTAGGGGGTCTCCCTCTAGCCCAGGCTGACCTGGAATTCACTATGTAGTCTCAGGGTGGCCTCGAACTCAAGGCGATCCTCCTATTTCTGCCTCCTGAGTGCTGGGATTAAAGGCATGTGCCACCATGCCTGGTTTCTCTCAAATAAATAAATAAATATTTTTATAAATAAATAAATATTTTTAAAAAGGTGGACAGTGCTTGAGGAACAATGCATACACACATACATGCACCCCCATAGGAACATGCACACACATACACACACACACGAGAAGAAAAACTGCTTCATGATCTGCACATTAGAAGGAAGCCTTATATCTAGGTAGACGGTGCTTTAACGTGCAATGACAGTGATCGCCTGCTACTGCTTAGCAGATTTCTGCAAACTATGATTCTGCAATAGTCTACTGTAGTCTTTGAGAGAAATGTGACTTCATGGACTTTTAAAATAGGCTGTATCTGTAAAAGATTGGAGCTAACTTGTCAAAATGGAACTCACCATTGATGGCATTTCCTTTTTTCTTTTTCTTTCTTTCTTTCTTTCTTTTTTTTTTTTTTTTTTTTTTTTGAGGTAGGTCTCGCTCTAGCCCAGGCTGACCTGGAATTCACTATGTAGTCTTAGGGTGGCCTCGAACTCACGGTGATCCTCCTACCTCTGCCTTCCAAGTGCTGGGATTAAAAGGTGTGCACCACTACACCTGGCTTTTAGTAACTTAAAACAACTTCAGTTTTTCCACAACTAGTGTTTCAAGTTGAACAAAAGATATGACTAAATACAAGTCACAGAGTGTACCATTACAATAATTATCATCAGCTAAAAAAGACCAAGGCACGTGCGCGTGCGCACACACACACACAAACACCTTCCAGGTGTGGAGGATCGCCGTGAGTTCGAGGCCACCCTGAGACTCCATGGTGAATTCCAGGTCAGCCTGGGCTAGAGCGAGACCCTACCTTGAAAACCCAAAAACAAACAAACAAACAAACAAGGAAAACAAAACAAAACACCTTCCATCATGACCCAGCTATAGGATCCTAGCTGGACCTGAAATTTAAAGCTGCTAAGTCACTTGGAAAAATTAAATTGTACTTGGTGGCCAATCTGAATAATGGTTCCTCAAAAATGCTGTGGCATCAGTTGGACACTAGCCACGTGCACCTGCAAGCTCGAGTGGACAGAAGAGGCATAGATTGCCTTTGGCAAAAAAAAAAAAAAAAAAAAAAGTATGCTGGATCATTTTGCCACTTGGGAGGCAAGGCAGGGAAACAAGATTAACAAATCCAAGGCGCAAATACAGAACGCGCCAGGAGGACCACTGTGTACTCTCTCAGGAGCTGGTCACTGCTATTTTCCACGCGACTTTCTCCAGTGGGGTCTACTGCATCCTGGGTGATTCTAGTTTCATTTGCTCATTCAACCCAAGCTTGCTGAGTGGCTCGTACGCTACATGTCATTTCTCGTGAGATGATTTAGTTATGTACCTTTCTGGGGAAAAAAAAAAAAGGAAAGGAAAGGGGGCTGGAGAGGTAGTTTAGTGGTTAAGGCACTTGCCTGCAAAGCCTAAGGACCCAGGTTTGATTCCCTAGTACCCATGTAACCCAGATATACAAGGTGGCGCATGCATCTAGAGTTCATATGCAGTGGTTAGAGGCCCTGGTGCACCTATTCACCCATTCTCTCTCTGTCTGCCTCTCTCTCAAATAAATAATAGTTTTTAGAAAAAGGAAAAGCAGCAGCAAATAATAATGTAAGGGACAGCTTCATCTACATAAGAGGTAATATATAATCCTAAAGCATCTACCTATATATATTTGTATTTTCGTAGGGATTAAATGAAAAGCGGGAAAAGAGCTTTCACTGGTACCTGTATCCTAATTCTTCACTGAGCTGGATCATGTGAAGGATGTATGATTCCTTGCTTGTCCCCGTGAGGCCAGGTAACAACAAGATAGTGGGTCTGGTGCTGGCTTCCATATAACACGTACTGTTGTCATTGTCAAACCAGTCCAGTGAAATCTGTCCTCCGTCGGCAGTTTTAATAAGTTCACTGAAAGGAACAATTCAAAAGACATTTTACTCATGAAGTATTTTCAGGTCTGCTGTGATGTTAGTTTTCACTTTTATAAATGTGACACTATTTGGTCACTTTGAAATACCTTTTTACAGCATTCACTAACACAGACCTAGTTATGTCACTTTCTTTCATGACAAAGATGGAATTAAGATCAGGCGTGGCGGCGCACACCTTTAATCCCAGCACTCGGGAGGCAGAGGTAGGAGGATCGCCGTGAGTTCGAGGCCACCCTGAGATTACATAGTGAATTCCATGTCAGCCAGAGCTAGAGTGAGACCCTACCTTGAGAAACCAAACAACAACAACAAAAAGATGTAATCAAGATGATCATAGTGGCTCACATCTATAATCAGGCTGAAGTAGGAGGATTGTAATGAGTTTGAGGCCAGCCTGGACTACATAGTGAGTTCCAGGTGAGTCTGGGCTAGAGTGGGACCCTGCCTCAAAAAAACCAAACCAGAAAAAAAAAAAAAGATTAGTACTATATTTCCAGCAATTGCAATAAGAAGTAGTAGATTAAAATGAACTTAAAAAATGAACTTCAAAGGCACTTCAAATATTTGGGTAGGGAGTGTGCCTCAGTGGTAGGACCTCTGCTTAGCATGAGAAAGGTTTTGAATTTGATTTTCGGTGACACACACACAAAAAAGCCCTTCAAATATTTATTTTAATCAGTTCCTCATTACTCTGAAATACCTAGCATTTAACCCTATTTGATTGAGGTCACTCAGATAACCGAACAGGGAATTACGAGTGAGTCAAATGCTGATCTGGTCACTGCTTTGAGCTCTTTTGACACAATAACGCAGTCTCAATACATAGTACATTACAAAATTTGCCTCTTAAGTACTTCTCACATGGTATCCACGAACTTAACAGAATTTCCTGACAGCTAGTTTCAGACAACAAAAGAACTCCAGCAAGACTAGATGACTCAGGGAAATTAATAGTAAGTACCATTTAAATCTCCTGGTTACTGGTATGTTTTGAGGACATATGTCCAACACCTCAAGGACATTGTCATCAAGATCTCATTTGCTTGTCATTAGGAAGCCCTTTTACAGGAGCCGCACAAAACCTGAGGGATGCACATGTGTCTCACCCTGGCCTCAAGAGTAACTGTGATATAATCAGTACAATTTGTGCATCTCACCAGAGGGTCTACGGTCCTCAAGGACATATGTATGACAGACTGGAAATATAGTAACCTGGAACAGTTCTCGGGTCCTACGTATATACAAGCCATTTGCATTGTGCGTGGGAGATGAATATCTGAATGCTTTCCTGCAACTGAAGTAGATAAGGGAGCATCTCTTTTATCTCCTTTCCCCTTTTTCGGGTCCATATACTTACTAAACCAGAGCTTCTATTAACCAAGACCTGGGGTGGGGTGTTGGGGGGGGGTTTGCAGACAGAAACATGTGGAGTTGGAAGATTAAATGTCCCAAGGTGGACTTGAACTTACTTCCTGTACCGCACGGGGGGCTTGGACGTGATGAAGGGTCTGAGCAGCGTCTGTCCCCGGCTCTCCCAGCACCAGACAGTGGGGTAATAGGTTTCTGTCACCACGGGACAGTGATCCTGAAGGAAGCGGCTGAAACTCTCCCCTCCGGTCACTAACTGGGGTTTCTGCAGGGAGAATCGAGCAGCGGTGAAGGACGGTCCAGGACAAAGTTTCAGCCAATCCATCAAGCAGGCCACCAAGCGATAGCGTGGGGCTTGCGCTTGTAGCTGTCCCCCCCCAACTGCGATCACCCCGCATCCCCCCGCCCCCTCGCCCTGCCTCCAACACTCCTGGCATCTCCCGGGCAAAAGAGTTACGATCACAACAGTCTTGCACGGTGGTGGAGGGCAATCCTCCCCACCCACCCACCCACCCCGGGGAGGGGGAGGATAGGTGACCGCGCGTGTCATCCTCCCAAATGCAGCACCACCGGGAACCGTGCACCTGGCAGCTGCAGCTTGGGCACACGATCCGGGTTGTGATGGCAAGTCCACCCCCCACCGGAATAAATAAATAAAACAACAAACACCCATCCTTGCGGGTGAGGCACCGTCCGTTCCCCCCCCCCACACACACACGCCACCCCCGCCGGCCCTCGCCACCCTAAGCCAAGCCATCCCTCCTGCAAGCCACCCCCATCGCCGGCTCACCTTGGCGATGCTGCTCAGGTAGTAGCAGGCGTACGCCACGCTGAAGCCCAGGATGAGCGACAAGCCCACCCCGGAGCCGAAGAAACCCACCCGCACCTGGTGCTCCAGGTAGAGGGACAGGTCCCGGGAGAGTATCCGCAGGTCCATGGCGAGGCGCGGCACGGGGAGCTCCGGGGGTGCGTGCGTGCACACGGGCTCCGGGGCGGGGGGCAAAGAAATGGTGGCGGGGGGGGGGGGACACCTCTCCGGGACGGCTGGTCCGGGGGAGGGGATGACCGCAGGGGGCGCCCCTCGGTGTCCTCCCCGACTCTCCACTGCTCCTCCACCGACTGCTTCCGCCCAGCGGGCGAGGCGAGCGGTCCTCCTCCTCCTTCTCCCTCTCCTCCTCCTCCCTCTTACCTCCTCCTCCTCCTCCTCCTCCTCCTCTTCCCCACCCCGGCCGGGAGGCGTGGTCCCCGCCCTGCCCGCCGGCTCCGCCCACACCTCCTCGGCGCCTCCCCTCCCCCCCCCGCCGGACACTCGGGAACCTTCCAGACGGACGCGCTTGCCCCGGACTCCGGGGATCGGGGTGGATCGGAGTGGATCGGGGAGAGGAGGTCACCGGGACCCGGGGTTCGGGGTGTATGTGTGGCCCCAGGGCGCGCGGGGAGCCGAGGAGACACGCGATCGCGCTGGTGGCCCGGAGGGTTCACGGGAGGCCGCCGGCCCCGGTGACCTTGACCGACTCCGTCCCTCCTCCGCACCCCCCCCCCCACCCCGCCCTCCCGGGTCTCAGGCTTACTTACTCCACCCCGGCTGCTGGCTGGAGGGGGGGGGGGACGGGAATGCCCAGGCGCGTGGGGTGCGGTGGGGTGGGGGGGGGGGAGTCTAGCTTCGGCAAGTTTCGTGCGCGCTGACCCGAGTGGATCCTAGCCCCCAGCCCCAACCCGAGACCGTCATCCAAAGAGCAAAATGATCCTTGCGAATGAACTCAGGGCGGTTCGTACCAGACTTTTCAGTTCTCTCGTTGCATCTAGCCCAGGCTGACCTGCAGTTCACTATGTAGTCTCAGGCTGGCCTCGAACTGGCGGCCAGCCTCCATCACCTCGGTCTCCCCAGAGCTGAGGATTAAAGGCGTGTGCACCACCGTGCCCCGGGCTGTCTCTGGGGATCTTTTCAGTAGCTTAGGGTCTTCAATGAAGAACTCGAAAAGGTCAACATAAGAAAGTAGGATTTGGGGCTGGAGAGATAGCTTAGAGGTTAAGGCGCTTGGGTACAAAACCATAGGACCCAGGTTCGATCCCCCAGTTCTCATGTAAGCCAGATGCACAAGGGGCACACAGATCTGCAGTTCGTTCGCAGCAGCCGGAGGCCCTGCTGTGCCCATTCTCTGTCTGTCTCTGCCTGCCTATTTCTCTCCCTCTCTCAAATAAATAAAAATAAAACTTAAAAAAAGTAATTATCAAGAAAGTAGGATTCGATCACGTGTGGGTTGATTGCTTCTAGAGCTATAGAGAAATTCAGGCTGATCCCGGTGGAGGGCACACAGGAGACCATTTGTGAAGTTGGGTCACCAGGGCTTGTGCATGGGCACCATGACAAAAGCCAGAGGGTACTTTAAAAACCAGGGTGGCAAGAGAAACGGGAACGTCGGAAGGTACTCCCTTAGATAGTGAGAAATATCACCGGATTGGCATTTCGTCGCATACAGTGCTCATTTTAATCAGCACTTAGTGAAAGTGTATATTTATGGGATATTGTGTGAGATTTCAATACATGTCTACAATCCGTAATGATCAGATCAGGGGATTAAGTCTATCTTCCACCTCAGACATATATCGTGTGTATGTGTGTGTGTGTGTGTGTGTGTGTCTGGGAACATTGAATACTATCTTCTCCACTAGTTATTTTTAGTGTGTATGGTGTGTATGTAAAACATTGAGTATACCCTCCACTATTTATTTATGTGTATAACATTGAATACTATCCTCTCCACTAGCTATTTTTAGTGTGTATATGGTGTGTGTGTGTGTAACATTGAATATCCTCTCCACTATTTATGTGTATAACATTGAATACTATCCTCTCCACTAGCTATTTTTAGTGTGTATGTGGTGTGTGTGTAACACTGAATATCCTCTCCACTATTTATTTTTAGTGTGGGGTGTGTGTGCGTAGGTCAAAGGGCAACCGCAGGTTTGAGTCTCTCCTTCCGCCTTTGATACCGAGGCGCTGTAGTTAATGTTTTGCTTCTAGAAGGCCAGGCTCAGCTTCAGGAATCTCCTGGCTCCACCCCCCATTGCCATAGGAGTTGGGATTATAGAAAGACACTTTGTGGCTGGCTTTCCTTGGGTGTTGGGGATTGTACGCAGGGTTGGGAATCAAGTACCTTTAAACCACCGAGGCATCTGGCCAGCTCTCCACTATCTATTTTGAACTGATCAATTAATTGTTGTCACCCATAGTTAAGATAGTAACTGAATGCTCTGTCACTAGCTAGAGAAATGGGATGGGTTAGATGTGAGCAGTTCCTTTGGCTTTGAAGCTTGTTGGTGGTTAGTGTCTAGAATAATTCAGTTGCTTAAATTTAATCTCAGTTTCTCCTCCCTCCTCCTGTCCACACCAGGCAGAGTACGACTCTGTAGTCGGGACTGGCCTGAAACACACTCTGTAGCCCAGGCTAACCTCAAAGCTCATGGCCATCTCCTATCTCAGCCTACCCATAATGCTCCCCAGCCCTTTGTCTTTTTCTGTTTGGTTTTTCAAGGTAGGGGCTCGGTCTACCTAGAATTCACTATGTAGTATCAGGCTGGCTTTGAGCTCACAGTGATCCTTCTACCTCTGCCTCCCAAGTGCTAATAAAGGGGTTGCACTGCCACGTTTGGCTCATTTTCTTTTTTTAATTTATTTTTTTATTGACCACTTCCATAATTGTAGACAATAACCCATGGTCATTCCCTTCCTTTCCCCTTTGGAACTCCACTCTCCATCATATCCCCTCCCTCTCTCAATCAGTCTCTCTTTTATTTTGATGTCATCATCTTTTCCTCCTATTATGATGGTCTTGTGTAGGTAGTGTCAAGGCACTGTGAGGTCATGGATATCCAGGCCATTTTGTGTCTGGGGGGAGCACGTTGTAAGGAGTCCTACCCTTCCTTTGGCTCTTACATTCTTTCCGCCACCTCTTCCGCAATGGACCCTGTTGGCTTTTTTTCTTAAATCTGTCAAATAACTTTTACCATATGGAATTGCTCAGAGGACTAAAGGACTTAATGTATGTACTTGCTGTGTGTATTTCCACATGCAGCAAACACTTAACACACGTGCTGGGAGCCACACTGGCACGTTTCATGAAACATTTGAGTTTTTTTTTTTTTTTTTTTTTTTTCCAAAACAAGATCTCATGAGGTAGCTGACCTCCAATGCATAATCATTCTGCCTCAGCTTCCTGAGTGCTGGACTTATAGATGTGTGCCACCATGGCAACGGGGAACATTCTTTTTTAAAAATTTTTATTTATTTATTTATTTTCAAGGGAGGGTCTTGCTCTAGTCCAGGCTGACCTGGAACTTACTCTGTAGTCCCAGGCTGGCCTCAAACTCACAGTGATCCTCTTACCTCTGCCTCTGGAGTGCTGGGATTAAAGGCGTGTGTCCTTCCCCCCTTTCACTTCCTTCTTTCCATCTTTCCATCTTTCTCCTCTTTTTGAGACAAGGTCTTGCTGTATAGGGTGCCATGGAGCTCTCTATGTAGGCCTGAAACTCACAAGCCTCCTGCCTCAGTTTCCCAAGTGCTGGGATTGCAGATGTGCATCACCACACCCAGGCCTGGGCCAAATGCCCAACAACAGGCGTCTTTTTTTTTGTTTGTGTATTTATGGTGCCAGGGTTGAACGCAGGGTTCGGTGCGTGCTAAGCAAGCGTTCGTCCACTGAGTCGTCTTCCCAGCGTCCCATGCGAGACTTTCTTTCCTATTAGGAGAACATTCACAGTGTGGTCTCACTTAACTGGTGCCTGACTCTCGGTTTATAGGTGAGAAAATGAGAGCTGGGAGTTGTATTCATTTTCAGCCAGCTTCTTGATGAATAGCAGATCAAAGACTTGACAGTTAGTGGTAACAGAGGAGTAAGCGACTAAATTATAGTGAGTTTGGTGTAGGCGGGTGTGGAAGGGAGCTAAAGGGTTCTTAGTAACAAGAAAAAAAAATCAATTTTTAGATGCTTTTTTATTTTTCAAGGTAGGGTTTCACTCTAGCTCAGGCTGACCTGGAATTCACTATGGAGTCTCAGGGTGGCCTCGAACTCATGGCAATCCTCCCACCTCGGCCTCCCAAATGTTGGGATTAAAGGCGTGTACCACCATGCCCAGCTCTTTAAATGCTTTCTTTAAAAAGTTTTTTTTTTTTTAAATTATTTATTTGCAAGGAGAGAGAGGGAGAGAATGTGAATGAACACACTAGGCCCTCCTGCCACTGCAAATGAATTCCAGACACATGTCACACTTTGTGCATCTGCATCTTTACATGAGTACTGGGGAACTGAACCTGGACCATCAGGCTTTGCAAGCAAGCACCTTTAACCACTGAACCATCTTTCCAGCCCAGCCCCCCCCCCACTTCTATAATGTATTATTATTTCTTCTTCTTCTTTCTTTCTTTCTTTCTTTTTTTTTTTGGATTTTCAAAGTAGGGTCTCACTCTAGCCCAGGCTGACCTGGAATTCACTATGTAGTCTCAGGGTGGCCTCAAACTCACAGTGATCCTCCTACCTCTGCCTCCCGGTGCTGGGATTAAAGACGTGCGCCACCACACCTGGCTTATAATGTATTATGATGGCATTTGATAGTAGATGAAATCTCTAGAAGAGCCAGAGCCAGGCTTGGAAGTTAGAACAATACCTTCAATAGATGCAGACTGGGGAAGGAGGGGAACAGCTCAGTTACTAGTGTACCTGTCTAGCATTTATGAGGCCCTGGGTTTGATCACTAGCACTGAACAAATTGGGTATGATGGTACAGTCCTAGCACTTAAAAAGTAGAAATGGGGCTGGAGAGATTGCTCAATGGTTAAAGGTGCTTGCTTGCAAAGCCTGATGGCCCGGGTTTAATTTCCCAGTACCTCTCTCTCAAATAAGTATTTTAAAATAAATAAATAAATAGGGCTGAAGAGATGGCTTAGTGGTTAAGGTGCTTGCCAGCAAAGCCAAAGGGCCCAGGTTTGATTACCCAGGACCCACATAAAGCCAGATGCACAAGGTGGCGCATACATCTGGAATTTATTTTCAGTGGCTAAAGGCCCTGACATGCCCATTCTCTCTCTATCTGCCTCTTTCTTTCTCTCAAATAAACAAATAAAAATAAAACATTTAAAAATATATAAATAAAATATACTTAAACAAAAAGGTAGAAACAGGAGATTCCAGAGCTCAAGGCCATCCCCAGCTACATAATAAATTTGAGGCCAACCTGGGCTACGTGAGACCCTGTCTCAAAATGAAAAAAGCTGTACTACTGGGGCTGGAGAGATGTCTCAGCAGTTAAGGAGCTTGCCTGGGAAGCAGAAGGACCCAGGTTCGGCTCCCCAGAACCCACGTAAGCCAGATGCACAAGGTAACGCATGCACACAAGATGGCGCATGTGTCTGGAGTTCCACTGCAGTGGTTAGAGGCTCTGGAGAGCCAATTCTCTCTCTCTCTCTCTCTGTCTTTCTGTCTCTCTCACCCTGTCTCTCATAAACAAAATAAATAAATTAAAAAAAACATTTAAGTTGCACTGCTGATCCTACGATCACAACACTGTTGCCTTCTCAGGACTTTTACTCCTGGAGTTGGCCATCCTCCCCCCCCGCCACACACACACTGGGTGCTGGTTCTGCTCTGGACCCGACACTGCTGCCTTCAAAGCAGAAGCTGCTGTTTGTGGCCCCTCTACAGTGGAGCTCTCTGTGATCCGCTTCTTAGCTTCTCTGCGATGTGAGCTGCTGCCTACTGCAGTCTAGGCTGCATCGATCGCAGTGTCCTGCCTGCTATGGACTTGGACTTCAGAAACAACTACTTGGGTTTTTTAAAAAATAAATTTTATTTTATTTATTTGTTTTTTAAGTTTTTTTTAAAATTTTTTAAAACTTATTTCAGAGAGTGAGAGAGGGAAAGAGGCAGACAGAGAGAGAGAGAGAGAGAGAGAGAGAATGAGCGTACCAGAGCCTCCAGCCACTGCAAATGAACTCCAGACACATGCGCCCCTTTGTGCATCTGGCTTATGTGGGTTCTGGAGAATTGAACCTGGGTCCTTTGGCTCTGCTGGCAAGCACCTTAACCACTAAGCCATCTCTTCAGCCCAATTTTTTTGTACATATTTATTTATTTATGAAAGAGAGAGAGAGAATGGGCATACCAGGGCCTCCTGCCACTGCAAATGAATCCCAGACACATACGCCACCTTCTGCATGTGGCTCACTGGGGAATCAAACGTGAGTCCTTGGGCTTCGCAGGCAAGCATCTTAACAGCTAAGGCTTTTTGCTGTGTGCAGTGCTAAAGACCAAACCCGTGGTCTCGCGCATGCCAGGCAGGTACTTTACCACTGAACTACACCCCAGCTCTTACTTTTCAGCTTTTGGGAGAGGAGGTACTCTGCTTCGTGCGGTGAGGACGCCCCAAGCACAGGTGAACATTTAGATGCTGAGCAGGCAGTAAGAACAGAAATGTCGCTTGGCGTGGTGGCGCACACCTTTAGTCCCAGCAGAGGTAGGAGGATCGCAGTGAGTTCAAGGCCAGCCTGAAAGTACATAGTGAATTCCAGATCAGCCTGGGCTAGAACGAGACTCTACCTTGAAAAAACAAAACAAAACAAATGTCCACTTCAAGCACATAAGGAGGTAACTTGACAGTAATGACCTGGATGTGAAGAAATCCTTAGAACTTTAGTCCATTTTCTGTTGCTATAGCAAAGTACTACCGAATGGGTGATTCATAAAGGAGGGTTGGCTATCTTACATTTCTGGATCTTGGAAGGCCAAGATTGGATGGCCACATCTGCCATACGTTGTGGGGGTCAGAAGGCAAGTAGGCTATGCAGGAAAGGCAAAATGGGAGGAGCAACGTGCTCTTCCAGTGACTTGCACAGTCCCATGATACTGAACACCCACTCGCTTCCATGAGAATTAACCCGGCCCTTCTGGAAAGGCAGTGAGTGACCTTTCTCACATCCCATCAACCTCTTAAAGTCCTCACGAGCTTTCAATATGGCTACATTGGGGACCGAATTTCAACCCAAGTTTTCAAAGTTGCTCCATTATGTCCAAACAACAGCACTGAGCTAAAAAGAGAGAAGATAAAGTGTTTCAAAGGAAGAGGGGACTGCATCTGCTAGGATCTGCAGACGGAAGGGTACAGCAAGATAAGGAAATTCCCTGGGCTGGAGAGATGGCTTAGCAGTTAAGGCATATGTCTGTGAAGCCTAAGGACCCAGGTTCGATTCTCCAGGTCCCATGTAAGCCAGATGCACATGCGTCTGGAGTTCATTTGCAGTGGCTAGAGGCCCTCACATGCCCATTCACACACACTCTCTCCTTCTCTCTGTCTTTAATAAATAAATAAATAAAAATAAAATTAAAAAAAAAGAAATTTCCTTAGTAAGGGGAAGAGCTGATGTTAATGCTAGATACCTGCAAAACCTGATTTCTTCTTTTTAATTTCTTTCTTTCTTCTCTCTTCTTCTTCTTCTTTTTTTTTTTTTGGTTTCTTGAGGTAGGGTCTCACTGTAGCTCAGGCTGATCTGGAATTCACTATGTAGTCTCAGGGTTGCCTTGAACTCACAGAGATCCTCCTACTCTGTCTCCCCAGTGCTGGGATTAAAGGTGTGCACCACCACGCCCGGATTTCTTAATATTTTATTTATTTATTTATTTATTTGAGAGAGAGAAATAATGGGCACTCCAGAATCTCTAGCCAGTGCAAAGGAACTCCAGATGCATGTGCCACCTTGTGTATCTGGCTTACATGTGGGCCCTGAGGAATCGGACTTGGGTCCTTAGGCTTTGCAGGCAAGTGCCTTAACCACTAAGTCATCTCTCCAGTCATTCTTTTTATATTTTAATTTTATTTATTTTTATTCATTTATTAGAGACAGACAGAGAGAGGCCTCTAGCACTGCAAACAAACTCCAGACGCATGCATCACCATGTGTCACCTTGTGCATCTGGCTTATGTGGGTCCTGGGGAATTGAATCTGGGTCCTTTGGCTTTGCAGGGTAATGCCTTAAAGGCTGAGTCATCCCTCCAGCCCTCTTTTTGTTTTTTTAAGTGAAAAAAGTAAACAAATTCACTTTATTTGTATAGAGGTTAAAAAAAAATAAGAGAAAGGGAATGGTTTTTATTTTTTCTTTTTTTTTTTTTGGTTTTTCGAGGTAGGGTTTCACTCTAGCCCAGGCTGACCTGGAATTCACTATGGAGTCTCAGGGTGGCCTCGAACTCACAGCGATCCTCCTACCTCTGCCTCCCGAGTGCTGGGATTAAAGGCGTGCGCCACCATGCCCGGCTGGTTTTTATTTTTTCTATTTTTATATATTTGTTTAATTTTTTTAGTTATTGACTTTTTGTATAAAAAGGTTACACACATAGACCCCTTCCCCCACACCCCAATTCTGCTGAGGGTCTTTGGAGGGGTTATTGGTATTCATTGTGGGGACCAAGAGGCCTCAGCCAGTGTCCGCAGGGATGGGAGAAACACCGTGTCTCAGACTATTCCCACCCACCCTGAGGCTATCACAATCTTTCCGCCCCCTCATCCCCCGATGCTCCCTGAGCCTTGGCAAGCAAGATAGAAACCTGATTTAGTGTTGCTTTCTCTGTCGACTCTGGGTCTCTGTTTGTATGAGGTTTGAGTGACCACAGTGCCTGTCACCGTTTCCCTGAAACTGGTTTTCAGGCTCGCCATGAGAACAGTATTCGGTCATCACTTCCTCTGTAATGACTTCTGGACCCGGGCAATGAGGTGGAGGACCCATCTCCTGGTAGACAGCTCTCTTCTTGACATATTGATGCATCCTTGTTCTCCCCAGCACTATCCTCCATCTGTCCCACATGAGCCACCAGGGATCCTCCCCACCCCCCGTTTTTTGTTTGTTTGTTTGTTTTTGATTTTTTAAGATAGGGTCTCGCTATAGCCCAGGCTGACCTGGAATTCACTATGTAGTCTCAGGGTGGCCTCGAACTCATGGCGATCCTCCTACCTCTGCCTCCCAAGTGCTGGGATTAAAGGTGCCTGGCTTTCACTATATTTATTTCTGAAGTTCTGACATAGCCTGTAGTTGAAGTAAAAGAGCGAAGCAATGTATTCAGCCTTTATAACTTGGTGTGAAACGCTCATGAAACCCTGTGTCATTTTCTGCCAACTCTATTATTTGTATCTCAAGGAGAAATCTTAATTACGTAAAGAATGTGTGGTAGACAGACTTAAAAATGATCACCAGAGCTCTTCTCCTGCAGAGCAGATAGGGCTTGTGACTTACTTCTCACCAACAGAATATTGCAAGGCGATAGATGTCACCACTTCTGTGATTGCTTTGTCCTACGAGACTCTTAGGGGACAGGAGCTAGAGATTGTCCTGCCAACCTTGAGGAAGGAAGCCACGTGAGACAGCCACGCCGCAGAAAACTGTGGATGGCCTCTGGGGCTCATGGGTGGTTATCAGCTGATGATGAACGTGAGGCGCTTGGTCTCAGGGCTGCAAGGAAATAAACTTGAATGCAGATTCCTTCCCAGCCCAGTCTCCACATCAAAACACAGCCTTTAGGGCTGGAAAGATGACTCAGCTGTTAAAGCACTTGCCTGCAAAGCCTAACAACCTGAATTCAATACCCACGTAAAGCCAGATGCACAAGGTGGCGCATGTACCTGGAGTTCGTTCGCAGTGGTTAGAGGCTCTGGTGCACCCATTCTCTCTCTCTTCCTTTCTCTCTCTCTCTCTCTCTCTCTCTCTCTCACACACACACACACACCTTTAATGCCAGAGACAGAAGTAGGAGGGTCTCTGTGAGTTCAAAGCCATCCTGAGACTACATAGTGAATTCCATGTCAGCCTAGGTTAGAGTGAGACCCCATCTCATTAAAAAACAACAACAACAAAAAAAAACCCAAAAAACAAACAACAACAACAACAAAAAGACCAGCCTGCCAAACACTGTGACTTCAGTGTTATGAGACCCCAAGCAGAAAACCCAGGTAAACTTGCTTAGACTCTTTTTAAAAAATATTTAATTTAATTTAATTTATTTATTTGACAGAAGAGAGAGAGAGAGAAGAGAGAAAGAACGAGTGTGGCAGGGCCTTCAGCCACTGCAAATGAACTCCAGACGCGTGCACCCCCTTGTGCATCTGGCTTACATGGATACTGGGGAATTGAACCTGGGTCCTTTGGCTTTGCAGGCAAGCGCCTTAACCGCTAAGCCATCTCTCCAGCCCTTTCCTAGATTCTTGAACTACAGAAACTGTGAGGTAATAAATACATGTTTCTACACTGCTGTTTGTGGTCATTTGGTATGTAGCAATAGAAAATGAATAGAGACTTTTGGAAAACTCCCACAAATCTATTCATGGTCAATAAACATTAGTAACTCAATTTTGCCTGTGTATGGAGGACATTTTAAAATAAAGTTTCAACTTTTTAAGCAACTATTCAAAAGTATGGAACCCACTGAGATTCTGTTTTTTTTTTTTTTACATGTTTCTGTGCTTAAATGCCACAGTGAACATTTATCAAACAGTAAAAATGATATTTTTTAAGCACAAAACTTATTGTATAGATCTCTCTCTCTCTCTCTCTCTCTCTCTCTCACACACACACACACACACACACACACACACACAGACATCTAACTAAAAGGAAGGCTGAAACTTTTCTCTCCCTTTCTTTCTTTTTGGCAGGGTCTTGCTAAATAGCCCTGGTGGCTGACCTGGAACTTTCTATGTAGACTAAACTGGCCTAGGACTTGCAACAACCCACCTGCCTCTATCTCCTAAGTGCTGGCATTACAGGAAGGCACCTCTATGTCTAGCTGAAACACGAATATATAGTAGTAGATGAGTTTTAAGTAGGAGCACATCATCACAATTTTGTGTAATATATATATATATATATAGTAAACGTAGGAAATTTACCTCTTAAGTAGATATCCCGGAACGATGCAAAAGATACTAGAAACAGTGGCTGCCTCCAGAGACTGAAAATGGGGTATGAAGGGTAGGAGGGGAATTTAATTTGCCACTAATGTCCTTTTTGTACCTATTAAATTTCACATCAAGTTACACAGTAGCATACAGAACTTGATTAGTTAACATTGTTTCACGATTCAAATCTAAGGCCAGGGCTTGGTGGTGCACGCCTTTAATCCTAGTACTTGGGAGGCAGAGGTAGGAGGATCGCTGTAAATTCGAGGCCACCCTGAGACTACCTAGTGAATTCCAGGTCAGCTTGGGCTAGAGTGAGACCTTGAAAAACAAAACAAAACAAAAAAGATTCAAAGCTAAGCCAAATAAAGTATCTTACCTTTTAAAAATATTATTTACTTATTTATTAGAGCGGGGAGAGAGAGAATGGGTGTGCCAGGGCTTCTAGCCGCTGCAGACGAACTCCAGACACATGCACCACCTTGTGCATCTGGCTCTACCTGGGCACTGGGGAACTGAACCTGGGTCCTTAGGCTTTGCAGGCAAGCACTTTAACCATTAAGCCATCTCGCTAGCACTTTGTTTGTTTGTTTGTTTTCAAGGTAGGGTCTCAGTGTAGCCTAGGCTTTCCTGGAATTCAGTGTGTAGTCTCAGGGTGGCCTCGAACTCACAGCGTTCCTCCTACCTCTCTGCCTCCAAGTGCTGGGATTACAGACTTGAGCCGCCATGTCGGGAAAACATTTTGCTTTTAATCTTACACATAGGAACCTCTGAGGAATGTATCAGTTTGCTGTGTAGAGGCTGCAACAAGGTCATATGATCCCAAGGATGCATTAGTGGGGCCCTCAGGAACGACTTGAACAAAATCAAATGTAAATGGGGAAGTCAGAGGCAGACCTACGGCTAGCCCACTTGTGCCATCACACTTTGTTAGCAATCCCACAAACATTATTTGTTAGGGTTCAAACAAAGGGTCTGAGACACTTTTTATTATTATTATTTTCCCCAAGGTAGGGTCTCACTCTAGCCCAGGCTGACCTGGAATTCACTATGTAGTCTCAGGGTGGCCTCGAACTCACAGCGATCCTCCCACCTCGGCCTCCCGAGTGCTGCCGTGTGCTGCCATGCCCAGCTTGCGACACACATTCTTCAGGGTACGCACTTAAGTGCACTTGTTAGCGACTCACAGCAGCCCGGTTTAAGGTGGGAAGGGCAGGTCAGGGAGAGTGGGGGAGACCATAACTGTGGCCACCACTGCAGCTTCTGTGACATGGTCCCGCTGAGCAGGCGGCACAGACCCTAGGGTGGATTGGGGAGGAAAGGCAGGGGAAGTTGTGTCTAAGTTGGGAAGCAGGATAAGAGAGAGGGAAAAGAGTCGGGGAAAGAGAAGGGAAGCCTGGCGTGGTGGCGTACACCTTTAATTCCAGAACTCTGGAGGTAGAGGTAAGAGGATCTCTGTGAGTTCAAGGCCACCCTAAGACTCCATAGTGAATTCTAGGTCAGCCTGGGCTAGAGTGAGTCCTTCCCTGGGGGAAAAAAGAAAGAGAGAGAGAGAGAAGGGAGACAGAGAGAGAAAGAGGTGCATGCGTAGGGAGAGAGGCAGTTGAGAAGCTGAAACAGAGACAGATGGAGAGAATATACACCTTACTTCAGGAAAGGGGGTTGGAGAGAGAGAGAGAGAGAGAGAGAGAGAGAGAGAATGGCATCTGGGGGCTTTTTAAAATATTTTTATTTATTTATTTGCAAGCAGAGAGAGATAGAGAGAAGAGAGAGAGACAGAGAGAATGAGGATACAAGGGCTTCCAGCCACTGCAGACAATCTCCAGATGCATGTGCCTCTTTGTGCATCTGGCTTTACATGGGCACTGGGGAATTGAACCTGGGTCATTAGGCTTTGTGGGCAGGTGCCTTAACCGCTGAGCCATCTCTCCAGCCCATCTGGGGGCTTTTATACAGACTGTCCAGTGCGGGGAGAACCTTGTGCAGGGGCTGGGGGAGGAGCCAGTGGGTGAGATCTACTGTTGAGTTTTGGTCCGGTGGTGGTGGTGGGGGGAAATACGTGAGAGCTCAGGGACTCTAACCTTATTGTTCTTTGACGACACAGAAAATCCTTTGTCCCAGAGGATGAGATTTGGAGGCTGTTTGGTTTGGTTGGGTTCCGGGTGCTGGACACTGAACCCATCTTGTTCCTCCTACACATGTGCTCTGTCAGTGACCTGCGCTGTTCCCACCCTGGGGGGAAACGAGAAAGAACAAGCAGTATTATAACTCAGGCGTGACTGCGGCTGTGGCTTTGGCCAGGGCAACATGATGTTGATGAGGTCTTTCCTCTTGTCCTGGAGTTGAATAGAGTCTATATCCACGCATGGGGGTGTCAGGTACCAAAACCTGTGGGCCTACGCAGCTCTCTGGGTGTTGTGGGGTAAACTGTTCCCCTGGGGGGACTGGGACACATATCTTCACCCCAAATAGGGTTCAGATGTCAGACCAAAGTACAGTTACACCAATACCAGTTTGGTGAACCAATGAGTTTATGGGGGGGGGTCACAGAACACAAAGAGAGGTTTCTTAGAGGAATGTGGGGCCCCCCAAAGCAGCCACTCTGATGGAGATTCCTATGTCAAAATTCCTCTTTGAAACTAGAAGACCAGGTGGCAGATCTAATACAGTCCAACAAAGAGAAAGACAAACTAATAGGAAGGTGTGAATGAGAATTTCAAGATATTCAGGACACTATGAAAAGATCCAACATAAGAATTCAGGGTAGAGTAGAAGGAGAAGAATGTCACTCCAAAGGCATAGTAGGTATTTTCAAAAAAATAGACGAAAACTTCCCCCAAATTGGGAAAGAGATTCCAATGCAGATACAGGAAGCCTTTAGAACGCCAAACAGACAAAACCTGGAAAGAACCTCTCCTCACCATGTTATAATTAAGCTACCAAACACACAGACTAAAGAATATATATATATATATTTGGTTTTTCAAGGTAGGGTCTCGCTCTAGCCCAGGCTGACCTGGAACTCACTATGTAGTCTCAGGGTGGCCTTGAACTCACAACGATCCTCCTACCTCTGCTTCTGCTGGGACTAAAGGCATGCGCCACCATGCCCAGCCTAAAGAAAATATATTGAAAGCAGTTAGAAAAATCAAATCGCATACAAAGGCAAGCCCATCAGGATAACAGCAGATTACTCAACACAAACTTTAAAAGCCAGAAGGGCTTAGAATGATATTCTGAAAGATAACAACTGTCAACCAAGATTACTTTATCCTACAAAGCAATCCATTCAAATAGATGGAGAAATAAGGACATTCCATAAAACAAAAGCAGGCTAAAGGAATATTTGAAGACAAAAACCAGTTCTACAGAAACTTGAAAGGATCCTCTATGCCGAAGAGAAAGAAAAGCACACATATAAGGAACCTGGAAAAAAAAACAACAACCCATGCTCAAATACTAGTTAATATAAGACAGCAAAGGTAAAACTGGAATATATAAGATTTGCAGTGTCCACTGACCAAATATAAGGTTTGCAGTGTCCACTGTTGAGTATCTTCACTGGTGATTTCTCTTTTCCATTGAACTGCATGCAGTATGGCTTGTTCCAGCTTTCTGTCAGCTGGTCTACATGGAGGAGGTTTTCAGCTCAGCTCCAGCAGGATTTCTCAGTGACCTTGCAGCCCAAGTATGTGGAGTCTTTAGCAATAGGGTCTCACCATCTATTTCTGGTGGGAAACCAAGGGCCTCGGCAATGGCCTGTAATGTTTTGGGGGCATCAGGGACCTCCCTGGCCAAACAACTCACTGGAAGGTATCCCATCCCTGGCACTGAAAATTTTCTATTAACAATCTATGGCTCCTGTGTGTTCCATTGTCCAAAAAAGTAGGTTTCCATATGACTTATTTATATACTCTTAGCTTTTGATTAGCCCTCCCTCCACCTTTCCTTTACTCAATCTCTTACCCTGACCTCACATAGACCTTTTCACCCCCATTAATCTGTTCTTCTACTTACATATGTACAATACCATCCTATTAAGTCCCTCCTCCCTCCCTTTCTATTCCCTTTATATCTCCTTTCTAGCTTACTGGCCTATGCTACTGAGTTTTCTTCCTACTTACACAGAAGTCCAGTTATTTGTAGCTTGGATCCACATATGAGAGAGAACATGTGACGTTTGGTTTTCTGGGCCTGGGTTTCTTGCTTTTTTTCTTTAAAAATATTTTATTTGCCAGGCATTGTGGCACACACCTTTAATCCCAGCATTTGGGAGGCAGAGGTAGGAGGATTGCCATGAGTTCAAGGCCACCCTGAGACTCCATAGTGAATTCCAGGTCAGCCTGGGCTAGAGTGAGACCCTACCTCGAAAAGTAAAAAAAAAAAAAAAAGTATTTTATTTTATTTATTTATTTGAGAGATAGAGGTATTTGAGAGACAGGGAGAGAGAAAGAGGCAGAAAGAGAGAGAAAGAACAGGTGAACCAGGGCTTCCAGCCATGGTCAATGAACTCCAGATGCATGTGCTCCCTTGTGCATATGGCTTATGTGGGTCCTGGGGAATTGAACCTGGGTCCTTTGGCTTCACAGACAAGTGCCTTAACTGCTAAGCCATATCTTCAGCCTCCCCTTCTTGCTTTAAAATTATTTTTTTTAAATTTTATTTAGTTATGAGAAAGAGAGGGGGGGGGTCAGATAGAAAGGGAATGGCCATCCAGGGCCTCCAGCCACTGCAAACGAACTCCAGACACATGCGCCACTTTGTGCATCTGGCCTGCTTGGGTCTTAGGGAATCAAACCTGGGACTTTTGGCTTTACAGGAAAGCACCTTAACCCCTAAGCCATCATTCCAGCCCTGGAATCTGATTTTTGAGGCTATGTCGTACAAAGCTGTGCAATTCCTTCCTTCCTTCCTTCCTTTTTGAAGTAAGGTCTCACTCTAGCCCAGGCGGACTTGGAATTTACTCTGTAGTCTCAGAGTGGCCTTGAACTCACGGCGATCCTCCTACCTCTGCCTCCTGAATGCTGGGATTAAAGGCGTGCGCCACCACGCCCGGCTGCCCTACAATTTCTAACTTGGCCTTTGAAACAGGGGCATTCGAGCTGCCGTGAAAAAGTCCTTCTACTCTGAGACCGCTGTGTAGTCACGGGAAGTTCAATGTAGCCCCATGGACAGGCTGTTCATCTTAAAACACCTATGTAGGCCATAGATGTTCCTGCCCAACCAGCAGAAGCCAGTCATGTGAGCCAAGAAGCTTTCTTGGTTCTTGGGTGTTCCACCTGACCTATCCTGTAGATAACTCTGGCCCCAGATACCAGTCTGCCCATAACCACACTACTGGTCTCAAGCGAGAACTGTCCAGCTGAGCCCAGCCAACCTACAGACCTCAGACATCATCACGCATGACTGTTTCAGTGCCTAAGTTTTGGGTGGTGTCTTAGGCAACGTTAGTTAACCAAAGCTAGGTCTTTGCTACTAGTTGAGACACAGGAAAGAGCTTTTGAGTTTAGCTACCTTCCCTGGTATTAGTAAACCAAGAACCATGTAGAATCATATAAACCAGTAGTTAATTTAGAGTGTTTTCTGAATACTGGTCCTCAATGGATGAGAAGTATTAATTATCTCAAAAAAGACACACTTCTAAAAATTTATTTTATTGATGAGAGAGAGAGAGAGAAAGAGAATGGGCATGCCAGGACTTCTAGCCACTGCGATTGAACTCCAGATGTGCACACTGCGTCACCTTGTGTGCACGCGCAACCTTGTGCATCTGGCTTAGGTGGGTTCTGGGGAGTTGAACCTGGGTCCTCAGGCTTAGCAGGCAAGCGCTTTAACCACTAAGCAATCTCTCCACCCAAGCCCCATTTGTTTTTCAGGGTATGATCACGGTTTGGCCCAGGCTGACCTGGAATTCAATATGTAGTCTCAGAGTGGCCTTGAATTTATGGTGATCCTCCTACTTCTGCCTTCCAAGTGCTGGGATTAAAGGAGTGAGCCACCACGCCCAACTAAAAACTAGACCCTTTAAAATTTTTGTTTTACTTTTTTTGTTTGTTTGTTTGTTTTGTTTTTATTGGGGCAGTGTCTCACTCTAGCCCAGGTTCACCTAGAACTCACTCTGTAGTCCCAGGCTGACCCGAATTCACAAATGAACCTCTTACCTCTGCCTCCCAAGCACTGGGATTAAAGGCATGCACCACCATGCTAATAGACCCCTTATAAAAAATATTCATTATTTATGTATTTATTAGAGACAGAGAAAGAGAGAGAAAATGGGGCACCAGGGCCTCTAGCCATTGCAAATGAACTCCAGGTGCATGCGCCACCCTGTGCATCTGGCTTATGTGGGACCTGGAGAATTGAACCTAGATCCTTAGACTTCGCAGGTAAGCACCTTACCGCTAAGCCATCACTCCAGCCCTAATAGACCCTTTTACTATGCATACTTTGAAAAGCAGTGACATAGAATTTCTCCTTTCCAATAGGTTTTCCCTGATTTTATTTTATTTATTTTTTTGCCACTGATGAATGTGTCAAAACAAAATTTTTAAGACTATGAAATGAAGAAGCTTACCTATATATCACATAGCAGCCCAAATATGAGTTTCCAAGGATAACATGTTCCCTTTTTGTATGTGTGCATTTTGAGATAGGGTCTCACTCTATAACCTAGATTGAAGCCAGGCATGGTGGTGCACGCCTTTAATCCCAGCACTCAGGAGGCAGAGGTAGGAGTATCACTGAGAGTTCAAGGCCACCCTGAAATTCCATAGTGAATTCCAGGTCAGCCGGAGCTAGAATGAGACCCTACATCAAAAAACAAAGTGGTGGCGCACACCTTCAATCCCAGCACTCGGGAGGCAGAGGTAGGTGGATCGCCATGAGTTCGAGGCCACCCTGAGACTACATAGTGAATTCCAGGTCAGCCTTGGCTAGAGTGAGACCCTACCTTGAAAAACCAAAAAAAAAAAAAAAAAAAAAAAAAAACCCAGAAACTATAGCCCAGGTTGTGTGGGTACTCACTATGTCGACCAGGCTGGCTTCAAATGCGTGGCAATCTTCTTGTCTCTGCCTCCTGGGTACCTAGATTACAGGTGTGAACCTCCATGGCCAATCAAACTAACCTTTTAAAAAAATTACATGAGACAATAAGAAATATGAAGGCAGGATGGATATTTAGTGAAAGTAAGGGGTTATTTTGCAGTGATATTGCATATTACTACTGTGTTTATGTTTCCTGTTTTTATTTTTATTTCTTATTTTTGAGGTAGGGTCTCACTCTAATCCAGGCTGACCTGGAATTCACTATGTAGTCTCAAGGTGGCCTCAAACTCACAGTGCTACTCCTACCTCTGTGTTCTGAGTGCTAGGATTAAAGGCGTGTGTCACCATGTCTGGCTATGTTTCCTGTTTTTTTTTTTTTTTTAATATTTTTGTTTACTTGAGAGCGACAGACAGAGAGAGAAAGAGGCAGAGAGAGAGAGAGAGAGAGAGAGGAGAGAGAATAGGTTGCCAGGGCCTCCAGCCACTGCAAACAAACTCCAGACACCTGCGCCCCCTTGTGCATCTGGCTAACGTGGGTCCTGGGGAATCCAGCCTCGAACTGGCGTCCTTAGACTTCACAGGCAAGCACTTAATCGCTAAGCCATCTCTCCAGCCCTATGTTTCCTGTTTTTAAAGTATGTCGGTGGGCTGGAGAAACAGCTCAGCAGTTAAAGGCACCTGCTTGCAAAACCTGATGGTCCAGTTTCGATTCCCCAGTATCCATGTAAGCCAGATACACAAAGTAGCGCATGCATCTGGAGTTCACTTGCAGTGGCAAGAAGCCTTGCTGTGCCCATACTCACTCTCTGCCCCTGCTTGCAAATAAATAAAAGATTAAAAAAAAAAAAAAAGAGTGTGTTTAGGGCTGGAGAGATGGCTCAGAGGTTAAGGACTTGCCTGAAAAGCCTAATGACCCAAGTCTGATTCCCCATTACCCATGTAAAGCCAGATGCATAGTGGCACATATATCTGGAGTTCGTTTGCAGTGGTGAATTACATATATATGTGGGTTGGGGAGAAGGTTCAGTGGTTAAAGGAAGGTGCTTGCTTGCAAAGCCTGATGGCCTGGGTTCGATTCCCTGGCATCTACATAAAGCCAGATGTGAACACGGTGCAAATCATCTGGCATTTGTTTGCAGTGGCAAAAGAACCTGGTGTGACACACATGCACATGTGCAAATAAACAAAGGAATTTAAAATGTCTATTATAGTTTTACATGAATTGTTATAAGGAGTCACAAGTAAAGAGCCGGGCGTGGTGGCACATGCCTTTAATCCCAGCACTTGGGAGGCCGAGGTAGGAGGATCGCCGTGAGTTCGAGGCCACCCTGAGACTCCATAGTGAATTCCAGGTCAGCCTGGGCTAGAGTGAGACTCTACCTCGAAAAACAAAAAACAAAAAAACAAAAAAAAAAAAGAGTCACAAGTATCATTAAATTACTTATTTATAAAGTAGTGTGACCCCCCCACCTTAGTTCTATGTCTTATTGTAATAACAATAGCCCTAAATTTAGCACTAGTCATATAAGTGCTGACATTTCAAGTAGAAAAAGAATTTCTATTTTTTTAAAAGATTTTTAAAAAATTTATTTATTAGAAACAGAGAGAGAGAGAGAGAGAGAGAGAGAGAGAGAGAGAGAGAGAGAATGTGTGTGCCAGGGCCTCCAGCCACTGCAAATGAACTCCAGATGCATGCGCCACCATGTGTATCTGGCTAACGGGGGACCTAGAGAATCGAACCTAGGTCCTTAAGCTTCTCAGGCATGTGCCCTAACCACTAATCCATCTCTCTAGCCCCATAAGCCATCTCTCCAGCCCCTTATTTTTAAAAAATATATTTATTTGTTAATTATTTGAGAGAGAGAAAGAGGCAGAGAGAGAGAGAGAGAGAGAGAATGGGTGTGCCAGGGCCTCTAGCCACTGCAAACAAAGTTCAGATGCTTGTGCCATCTTGGGCATCTGGCTTTACATGGGTACTGGGGAATCAAACTCCGGTCCTTAGGGTTTGCAGGCAAGTGCCTTAACCAAGTTGAACTCTCTCTCCAGCCCTATTATTTTTTAATGCTTTTCTTATTTTTATTTTTATTTATTTGAGACAGAGAGAGAGAAAGAAGCAAATATATATAGACATAATGGGTGCTCCAGGGCTTCAGACCACTGCAAATGAACTCCAGACGCATGCACCACCATGTGCATCTGGCTTATGTGGGTACTGGGGGAATCAAACCTGTTTCCTTATGCTTTGCAAGCAAGCGTCTTAACTGTTGAACCATCTCTCCAGCCCCTATTATTATTATTATTAGCTTTTTCTTTGATACAGGCTGGCCTCAAACTCATGGTAATCCTTTTACCTCGGCCTCCCACGTGCTGGGATTACAGTAGTGTGTCACCACGGCCACTGTCCTGACAGATATATCTTTTGTAAGAGCGCTCTATCCTAAGAAATGAGGGTGAGAAATCCTCAGGTTGAGAGGAGTGAAAATATGGAAGGCAAAAAGTACTCACAAGAGAAAGCAGAAATGGCTACGTGGGGAGGCTTAGGGAAGAAGCAGGTGGAATTCTTTGACAGTTTACAGAGGGGTCAAGGGGCAGATGTAAGAGCACCACTCCCCCCGCCCCCCCCCACCAACCTGCCATTTGACTAGTTAGACATCACTGAGTTCTGAGTAGAAATCTCTTTACAGCTTCCCTCAGCATCACTTGGTGTTTATTACATTCACAGTATGGGAGCAAAGCCGTATCCACAATAGGGACATGAATAATCCCTGCTTTCTCCAAGGTGACTGGTGCCCTTTGGGAATATCTTCCTGTGGACGGGATGAATTCACAGACCATAGCTCAACTGGAGGGGGAAAAGAAAAAAGACCCACAAAAATACCCCAAACCTAATGCTGTTTCTACTTCTCGAGGAGAAAGTCAAAAGACGTACTTTGTGATATAAAGAAAGAAAGAAAGAAGGGAAGGAGAGATGGAGGGAGGGAGGGAAGGAAGGAGAAAAGATTACATGGGTTATAGATGCAATGGAAGATCAAAATCTCAACTGAAGCGAGGCGTGGTGGCACATGCCTTTCGTCTCAGAGGTAGGAGGATGGATCGCTGTGAGTTCAAGGTCACCCTGAGACTACATAGTGAATTCCAGGTCAGCGTGGGCTACAGTGAGACCCTACCTCAGAACCCCCCCCCAAATAATAATAATAAATAAATAAAATAAAAATAAAATAAATAGATAAATAAATAAACCACAACCGAACTACTCCAGTATAATTTCTCTGTTCCTCTTAATGCAGAGATGTGATTTTCTGATCATGTGGAGTTGGAAAGAGAAATATTTTTGGCCACCTTGATTCTGTAAAAACACCCTGTCTTGTTAATTCCTAAGTAGCTTGTTTGCAAGGAAATGTATCTGTAGACAAGTGAGGAGCAGTTATGGGAAAAGCTATGAGGATGTGCTAAAATCAGTTCTCCTTCTCTCTCTCCGTCCTCCCCCTCAGCTTCCTCTTGAAAGTTGTGTGTGTGTGTGTGTGTGTGTGTGTGTTGTATGAGTGTGGGCATGTGCATACCATGGCATGCACGTGGAGGTCAAAGAGGTCAACCCCAAGAGTTGGTCATCACCTTCCACCTTGTTTAAGGCAGTGTGGTGGTTTGATTCAGGGCGTCACCCATAAACTTAGGTGTTCTGAATGCTAGGTTTGGGAATTGACGCCTCCTGGAGGTGGTGTATTGTTGGGGGTGGGCTTATGGGTGTTATAGCCAGTGTTCCCATGCCAGTGTTTGGCACACTCTCCTGTTCCTGTTGTCCACCTGATGTTGGCCAGGGGGTGATGTCCACCCTCTGCTCACGCCATTGTTTTCCCCTGCCATTGTGGAGCGTCCCCTGGAGTCTGTATGCCAAAATAAACCGTTTCCCCCCAACGAGCTGCTCTTGGTCGCGTGATTTCTACCAGCAGTGTGAACCTGGCTGCCACAGGCAGGGTCCAACAAGGGTTTTGTTCGCCACTGTGAGCACCAGGCTAGCTGGCCTGTGAGTTTCCCGGATTCTCCTGTCTCCACCTCCCATCTCAGCACAGGTGGGCTCCGATTACAGACACTGTTGCATCCGCCTTTTACGTGGGCTCTGGGGATCTGAACTGAGGTGCTGACACCAGCTAGCATGGCAAGTGCTCTACCCACTGAACCATTGCCTCACCAGTCCCCCTTATTTTTAGTGAATTGTTTTCTGATTTTTTGTTTTGTTTTGTTTTTTTGAGGTAGGGTCTCACTCTAGCTCAGGCTGACCTGGAGTTCACTATGTAGTCTCAGGGTAGCCACGATCACTCCATGATCCTCCTACCTCTGCCTGCCAAGTGCTGGGATTAAAGGCATGCGACACCATGCCCAGCTGATTTTTTTTTTTTTTTTTTGAGGTAGGGTTTCACTCTAGTCCAGATTGACCTTGAATTCACTATGTAGTCTTAGGGTGGTCTTGAACCCATAATGATCCTCCTACCTCTGCCTATCAAGTGCTGGGATTAAAGGTGTGCGCCACCACACCTGGCATTTAAAAAAAAATTTTGTTTATTTTTATTTATTTATTTGAGAGCGACAGACAGAGAGAGAAAGAGGCAGAGAGAAACAGAGAGAGAATGGGCACGCCAGGGCTTCCAGCCACTGCAAACGAACTCCAGATGCATGCGCCCCCTTGTGCATCTGGCTAATGTGGGTCCTGGGGAATTAAGCCTTGAACCTGGGTCCTTAGGCTTCACAGGCAAGTGCTTAACTGCTAAGCCATCTCTTCAGCCCACGCCTGGCATTTTTAGCATTTCGAGACAGGGATGGGCACTCCAGGGCCTCATTTAAGTTGCATTTCTACAAACTTAAGGTATGTACACGTAGAACAAAGGTGAAGGCAATGTCCTTTCCTATTTCAGGTGTCACTTTGGTAGGCAGAATTCTAAGGCACACCCCCTTGAGGGTTACCCCCCTGATGTACACAATGCTGTTTTCATCTTCTCCCCTTGAGGGTGGGCAGGATGGTGAAGATGGTGGAGCATCACTCCTGTGATTGTTACTTTCAATTTTATTTATTTATTTGACAGAGAAAGAGGGAGACAGAGAGAGAGAGAGAGATTAGGCGCGCCAGGGCCTCCAGCCACTGCAGACAAACTCCAGTCACTTGCGCCCCCTTGTGCATCTGGCTAACTTGGGTCCTGGGGAATCGAGCCTGGGTTCTTTGGCTTTGCAGGCAAACGCCTTAACGGCTAAGCCATCCCTCCAGCCCCTGTGATTGTTACTTTATATGATAAGGGTAAAGGGATTTGCAGATGTCATTAAAGTACCTAGTCAGATGACTTTGAGTTCTTAAGAAGATCATCTTGAGCCGGGCGAGATGGCGCACGCCTTTAATCCCAGCACTTGGGAGGCAGAGGTAGGAGGATCACTGTGAGTTTGAGGCCACCCCGAGACTTCATAACACACACACACACACACACACACACAAAAGATTATCTTGGGCAGAACTGATCTAACCCGGGAGCCCTTTAAAAGAGAGGCAGAGCTGGGGAGCTGGCTCAGTGGGTAAAACACTTGTCATGCAAACATGAGCCCTTGAGTTCACATCCCCACAACCCACCCAAAGCTGCACGTGTATAGCTCCAGCGAGATGGGAGGTAGAGAGGAGAAGGCCCCCAAAGCCCACGAGCAGCTCGCCTGGGTGAACGCGGCAGCGTGTGACGGACCCTGCTTCAAGCAAAGTGGAAGTGCGGACTGACGCACGTTCACACACGAGAACACACGCACACACTTCTATCTGCCACACCACTCTTTCAACATATTTGGCTATGATGTGGAAGGCAGATGGACCAGTAACTGCAGAGAAACATGTGATGAGGAATAGATTTGTAAAATATGAAAGACTTGAACTGGTTTAATTGCTTATCAAAAAGATGGAGGTGCCGGGCGTGGTGGCGCACGGAGGCAGAGGTAGGAGGATTGCTGTGAGTTCGAGGCCACCCTGAGACTACATAGTGAATTCCAGGTCAGCCTGGGCTAGAGTGAGACCCTACCTCGAAAAAAAAAAAAAAAAAAAAAAGATGGAGGAATTGGGCATGGTGGCACATGCCTTTCATCTTAGCACTTGGGAGGCAGAGGTAGGTGGATCGCCATGAGTTCAAGTCCAGCCTGAGACTACCAAGTGAATTCCAGGTCAGCCTGGGCTACAGCAAAACCCTGCCTCAAAAAACAAACAAGCAAAAAGAGTGAGGAGAGGGAGAGAGAAAGACACACAAATGGATGAAGTCAAACTTTGGTTTAGTGTGTACAAACCAAAAAAAAGGAGCAAATGAGAGAGAGAGAGAGAGCAGAGATCAGTGGTAGGCAAGGTCAGGGACTTGCCTGTTGGCCGTGAAGCAGCAAGCTATGATGAGTTCTGTGGTTGCTAGCCAGTGACTTCTGCAAACAGCCACATGAGTTTAGAAAAGGACCTTGCTGGGCGTGGTGGCGCACGCCTTTAATCTCAGCACTCGGGAGGCAGAGGTAGGAGGACTGCTGCGAGTTCGAGGACAGCCCGAGACTACATAGTGAATTCCAGGTCAGCCTGGGCTACAGCAAGACCCTACCTCCAAAAAACAAAAACAAAAATCCCCAAAATAAAATAACATAAAAAGAAGAAGAAGAAAAAGGAAAAGGACCTTGGAAGCTGGAGAGATGGCTCAGTGGTTAAAGGTACTTGCTTGCCACCCAGAGTTCAATTCCCCAGTACCCACATATAGCCAGATGCACAAAATGGCACATGCATTTCAAGTTTGTTTGCAGTGAAGAGGCCCTGGCATACCCATACTCACTCTCTTCCCCTACCCCCCTCTATTGAACCTCAGCTTGGATTGCAACCTCGTGAGACCCTGAGCAAAGAGCCTAGCTACGCTGTCATTGGAGTCCTGACTTACAGACACCGAGAGGCGATAAACAAGCGTTATTTTAAGTTGTTACCTTTCTGGTGGTTTGGTAGGCAGTAACAGAAAAGGGATCCAGTCCCTCAGTCATTTCATGTCGTGCTTTCGTCTATTTACCTATCTTACTCCCTCCCTCTGTGGCTTTCTCTCTCTCTCTCTCTTTTAATTTTTATTTATTTATTTATTTGTTTTTTCGAGGTAGGGTCTCACTCTAGCCCAGGCTGACCTGGAACTCACTATGTAGTCTCAGGGTGGCTTCAAACTCACAGCGATCCTCCTACCTCTGCCTCCTGAGTGCTGGGATGAAAGGTGTGTGCCACCACGCCTGGCTTTTCTCTCTCTTTTTTAACTTTAAAAAATATGTGTCTGTCTTGGGCTGGAGAGATGGCTTAGCGGTTAAGTGCTTGCCTGTGAAGCCTAAGGACCCCTGGTTTGAGGCTCGGGTCCCCAGGACCCACATTAGCCAGATGCACAAGGGGGCGCACGCTTCTGGAGTTCGTTTGCAGTGGCTGGAGGCCCTGGCGCGCCCATTCTCTCTCTCTCACTCTGCCTCTTTCTCTCTCTGTCACTTTCAAATAAATTAATAAACATAAAAAAATATGTGTCTAGAGTTCGTTTGCAGTGGCTAGAGGCCCTGGCACACCCATTCTCTCTCTATCTGCCTTTCTTTCTCTCTCTCTCTCAAATAAATAAACAAAATAATTTTTTAAAAAATGCTCCTTCCCTTCCTTTGGCTCTTACATTCATTCTGCCACCTCTTCTGCAACGGTCCCTGAGCCTTGGAGGGTGTGATAGAGATGTCTCACTTAGTGCTGAACATCCACTGTCACTTCTTCTCAGCACTTTGACTTTTGAGGCTCCCCAGCAGTAATCACCCTGGCTCTTTCTGATAAGCAATTAAACCAGTTCAAGCCTTTCCTATCTTACAAATCTATTCCTAATCACATGTCTCCCTGTAGTTACTGGTCTATCTGCCTCCCACATCATAGCCAAATATCTTGAAAGAGTGGTGAGGGAGATAGAAGCTTCATATCACTTACATACGGTGCTTAGTTAAGATAGGGTTTTGTTTTCCTTTCATGTGGAGGCCAGCAATCTAGGGCGTTGGCACCAGCTCAAAGGATGCCCTCGCTGTACTAAGCTGCTGCTTTCCAGCGCTTTATGTAGATTCTTGTGGATGGTTTTTGGTGTACGTGTGTACATGACGTGTCTGTGTTCATATGTGTGAGTGCAAGCATGCATGTACCATGATGTGATGGTGGACATTTCCTGGAAGGATTAACTGAGAGGGGAAGCCCATCCCCCAGAGAGAGCAGCACCTTTGGGTGGTGGCACAGATATAAAGACATCTGAGGGGAAAGCTTTTGCCTGCCTATCTCTGCTTCTTGCTGGTGAGCCCATCTCCCCTGTTGGTAGCACTGTTGCATCTGCCTTTGCTGACCCCAGAACCCAGCTTCTCCAGCCTTCTATTGTGGCCTGAAGACCAGTGGTTTTCCAGGAACCCTCCAGGCCTTCAGTGCCAGATTGGGACTGCGGAGGCATCCAGCCTTATGGGCTGAATAACTGCTGAGCTCTCAGCCTCTCCGGAGTGCAGATAGTCATCGCTGGGCCACACATCCTGTATTGTATAAATTAATCTAGTAAATCCCCCAGGGTAGCTTGAATCAAACGTCCCCAACTGTGGCAGTTTAAATGTATGTTCCCCCATAGTCTCAGGTGTTTTATATTATTATTTATTTATTTGCAAGGAGAGAGAGAGAGAACGGGTGCACCAGGGCTTCTAGGCACTGCAAACCAACTGTGGATGCATGCACCAGTTTGTGCATCTGGCTTTATGTGCGTACTGAGGAATTGAACCCGGGTCATTAGGCTTTGCTGGCAAGTGCCTTAACCGCTGAGCCATCTCTCCAACCCTCCGGTGTTTTATTAAAGCTTGGGACTTGGACTTCCAGCTGAAAAGAGACATCACTGGGAGTGGATCCTGGGGTCTAGCCCCGAAGGTATGTTTGGGGGCGGATCTGAATTCCAGCCTAAAGGTGTGCAGAGTGGTTTTTGAGCTCTGGCTGTGCTTATTTGAGGTGCTGGCTGTTTGGAGGTGTTTGGCTTTGTGAATGGGAACCAGCTTTTTCCGCCATTGATGGAACTTCCTCTTGGATCTGTAAGCTGAAACAAACCCTTCCTCCTATAAACTGTGTCTGGTTTGGATGTTTGCCGCAGCAACACGAAGCTCACTACAACACCCATAAAATCAGGTGTTTTGAACTGGGCGTGGAGGCGTACGCCTTTGATCCCAGCACTCAGGAGGCAGAGGTAGGAGGATCGCGGTGAGTTTGAGGCCACCCTGAGACTGCCTAGTTAATTCCAAGTCAGCCTGCACCAGAGTGAGACCCTACCTCAAAAATAAACAAACAAACAAACAACAACAAACAACCAAACAAAAAACAGGTGTTTTGAATGTTTGGTCCCCAGCTGGTGACAACTTAGGAGGTGGAACTTGCTGGAGGTGGTGTGTTGCTCAGGGCAGGCTTTGTGGTATTATAGCCTAGCTTTCTCTTTGCCAGAACTTTCTTGTTGCTTTCTTATTTATTTTAGGAGAGAGAAAGAAAGAGGCAGGTAGAGAGAGAATGGGTGTACCAGCAGCCTCTAGTCACTGCAAATGAACTCCAGACACATGTACCAGTTACGCATCTGGCTTACGCAGGGTACTGGGACATTGAACCTGGACCCTTAGGCTTTGCAGACAAGGGCCTTCACAGTTAAGCCATTTGTCCAGCCCTCTCTTGTTGCTTTCTACCAGCTGCTGTGGCAGGAAGCAATGTCCAGCCTCTGCTCTGCCATTCTCTCCTGTTGTGCTGAAACTTCCCTTAATTCATTAAATTCCCTTTAAAAAATATTTTATTTATTGGGCTGGGGAAATGGCTTAGTGATTAAGGCATTTGCCTGTGAAGCCTAAGGACCCAGGTTACATTCCCCAGGACCCACATAAGCCAGATGCACAAGGAGGCGCATGCATCTGGAGTTTGTTTGCAGTGGCTAGAAGCCCTGGTGTGCCCATTCTCTCTTTCTCTCTATCTGCCTCTTTTCTCTCTCTCTCTCTCAAAAGAATAAATAAATAAAATATCTTAAAAATATTTTATTTATTATTTATTTGCAAGGTAGGATCTCACTCTCGTCCAGGCTGACCTGGAATTAACTAAGTAGTCTGAGGGTGGCCTCGAACTCACAGCAGTCCTCCTACTTCTGCCTCCCGAGTGCTGCGATTAAAGGGGGGCACCACCATGTCTGGCTGAGGAAAACCATTTTCTTAAGAAAATAAAAGTGGGCCTGAGGAGATATATGGCTCTGTGGTTAAGAGTACATCTACCTATGCATGAGGACCTAGGAGGGCCTGGGACAACTTGAATTCATCTCCCCAGAGCCCACATAAACTGATCATGGCCATGCATATCTGTAACCCTAATCTGCAGTGGGGTGGGAACTGGGCTCACTGACCAAAACCCACAGCTTCATGTTGAGGGAGAGACTCCGTCTCAAGACAGTCATGGATGAGCAATAGAGAATGCGCCCAGAGCTCTCGTCTGGCCTCTGCATACACACACACCAGTATGTACATATGTAGACTCAAAGAACAGAATTTGAGGCAGAGTCTCACTATGTAGCCCAAACTACTGCCACCACAAACAGCCAAGTCGCAAGTTTTTTTTTTTTTTTTTTTTAGTTTTTTGAGGTAGGGTCTCGCTCAGGCTGACTTGGAATTCAGTATGTAATCTCAGGGTGGCCTCGAACTCACAGTGATCCTCCTACCCCTGCCTCCCGAGTGCTGGGATTAAAGGCGTGCGCCACCACGCCTGGCTAAGTTGCCAGTTTTTAAAGACTGTTTTAAGATATTTGTAATGGTACTGGAGAAGATGGCTTAGCGGTTAAGGCATTTGCCTGCAAAGCCGAAGGATCCTGGTTCGATTTCCCAGGACCCATGTAAGCCAGATGCACAAGGAGGTGTCTGCATCTGGAGTTTGTTTGCAATGGTTGAAGGCCCTGGTGTGCTCTCTCTCTCTCTCTCCCTCTTTCTTTCTCTCTCTCTCAAATAAATAAATAATGTATTGAAAAAGATATTTGTAATGACTTTCAGTGATGTCTCTAGGAAAACTTACTTTTGTTTTTTTTCCAAAGAACTGTAGGATTTGGATGTATTCCTTTTAATAGTCAGCATGTCCGTTGCTGCTTAAAACGTATATTTTCCTTTGCACAGGATGATGCTATGGTAATTATTTTCTTTCGCATGGGACGATGCTGTGGTAATTATTTTCCTTTGCACGGGATGATATTGTGGTAATTATTTTCCTTTGCTTGGAATGATGCTGTGACCATTATTTTCCTTCGCACGGGATGATGCTGTGGTAATTATTTTCCTTTGCACGGGACGATGCTGTGGTAATTATTTTTACTATAAACTGCACTTTACATTGGGTCAAGGATTTTTCAGTGTCCCCAACATATGACTGTCAGCATATTTGCACAGAGTAAGTCACCTTTCTGGTGGCCATCTGTTCTCCATGTCTACTACTGAGATCTTTCTGAAAGCTTTGTCGCCTTTTTTTTTTTTTTTAACGTTAACACAAATCTAATATGAAAAGGGGAGGATAAAAAATTCAGCTGAAGGCAAAAAAACAAAAAAAAAACCAAAAAAAACAAAAACAAAAAACAAAAAACCAAGGGCTGGAGAGATGGCTTAGCAGTTAAGGTGTTTGCCTGCAAAGTCGAAGGAACCAGATTCAATTCCCCAGGACCCACGTAAGCTTTATGAACAAGGTGGCGCAAGCGTCTGGAGTTCGTTTGCCGTGCCTGAAGGCCCTGGCACACCCATTCTTTCTCTCTGTCTCTGCCTTTCTCTCCACACCCTTTCTCCCTCTCCCTTCCCTAACTTCCATCTGCTTTATGGAAACCTTTCCCCATCCACCTGCTTTCAGGGAAAGTGACCGCAGCACTTCCCAAAGCCCTACTGCTCTGCTATATTAAACGGCTTCAGTTTATTGCTCTTTATGTATGTCAAGAATGAGTCCCATCACCCAGCTCTCGGGAGACAGAGGTAGGAGGATCGCCATGAGTTCAAGGCCAGCCTGAGACTACATAGTGAATTCCAAGCTAGCTTGGGCTAGAGCAAATAAAATAAAAATTAAAAATTAAAAAAATAGAGCGAGTCCCATCTATTCATTGGGTCCTCCAAATTGTGACAGTCCATATACCAAAACTCCTTAAATGACCTCTTATTAACCTTGAGATTAAGGATCATCATTGTGGTGGTTTGAGTTAGGTGTCCCCCATAAACTTAGGTGTTCTAGATGCTGGTCTCCCCAGCTGATGGCAATTGGAAATTAAAGCCTCCTGGAGGGAGTGTATTGTTGGGGGCGGGCTTATGGGTATTATAGCCAGTTTCCCCATGCCAGTGTTCGGCACACTCTCCTGTTGCTATTGTCCACCTTATGTTGGCTAGGGAGTGATGTCCACCCTCTGCTCATGCCATTGTTTTCCCCTGCCATCACGGAGCTTCCCCTCGAGCCTGTAAGCCAAATAAACCTTTTCTTCCCCAGAAGCTGCTCTTGGTTAGGTGATTTCTACCAGCAATGTGAACCTGACTGTAACAATCATCCTTCCTCTTTCTTTTGGGAGTGTGTAAGCTCCCAGCAAAGATTTCTCCAAAGAAACCCTCTAATCTCACTCTCTTCCCTTCAACCTGTTAGTTGTAGGAAACCCAAGTGCTCCAAAGACATATCCTTTTTTTTTTTTTTTTTTTTTTTGAGGTAGGGTGCCAAGATGCTGCTGCCCAGGCTTATCTGCAATTCACTATGTAGCCCAGGCTGACCTCAAACTCATAGCAATCCTCCTGAGTCAGCCCTTCAACTGCTGGGATGCAGGTGTGAGCCACCACCCCGGCTTCTAAGATAAATTCTTTTTTTCTTTTTAAGTTTATTTATTTATTTGAGAGAGACACAGAGAGAATGGGTGTACCAGGGCCTCCAGCCACTGCAAATGAACTCCAGATTCATGCACCACTTTGTGCGTTTGGCTTTATGTAGGTACAGGAGAATCAAATCCAGGTCTTTAGGCTTTGCTTTGCAGACAAGTGTTTTAACCCCTGATCCATCTCTCCAGCTCTTTTATTCTTTTTTTTCCCCCCCTCTTCCCCATTTGAATGAAATTTCAGTGGAGCAGACATTTCTTCTCTTGGAATTCTATCTTTATGGAAGTAGAGAATGATATGCTGAGTGAAGCCTCAGTGTGAGGTGGGTCAACTCAACTGACAGACTACTGTCCCATCTGGGTGATATTTGGTGCCGGAACGATTAGGATATTTAGACTAATGTGTAGCATTTGGCAGCAGCATGGGGTCAAAGGTTCACCTTAAGCATGAGCCTAAAGCCGGCATGGTGGCACACGCCTTTAATCCTAGTACTCGGGAGGCAGAGGTAGGAGGATCTTGGTGAGTTTGAGGCAAGCCTGAGACTACGTAGCCTGGGCTAGAGTGAGACTCTACCTCAGAAAACGAAAACAAACAAACAAACAAACAAAAAAGAGCCCAGGGCTGGAGAGATGGCTTAGCGGCTCAGGCGTTTGCCTGCAAAGCCAAAGGACCTCAGTTCGATTGCCCAGGACCCACGTAAGCCAGATGCACAAGGGGGTGCACGCGTCTGGTGTTCGTTTGCAGTGGCTGGAGGCCCTGGCATGCCCATATGCTCTCTCTATCTCCCTCTCTCTTTCTCTCTCTCAAATAAATTAAAATGAAAATGAAAAAGGAGCCCAGAGTTTGGAAAGATGGCTCAGTTCATAAGTGCTTATCACATAAGCATAGGTGCCTATATTTGGATCCTTTGCACCTACCTATGTATATATAAGCCTCTGTGCCTGCAACTTCAGCTCAGGGTAGACAGGGACACAGCATCTGTAAGGCTTGTTGGCCATGAGTCTCACTGAACTGGTGAGCTCCTGATTCATTAAGAGATCCCGTCTCGACTCAGAAGGTATCGTGGTGCTGGAAAGAAGTGACCACAGTGCTCAATACTGCAATATCTCTATCACACCTTCCAAGGCTCAGGGTCTATTGCGGAAGAGGTGGTGGAAAGAATATAAGAGCCAAAGGAAGGGTAGGACTCCTTACAACGTGCTCCTCCAGACATAAAATGGCCTGGATATCCAGGACCTCACAGCGCCTGACACTACCTACACAAGACTATCATAAGAGGAGGAAAAGATCATGACATCCAAATAAAAGAGAGACTGATTGAGATGGGGAGGGGATATGATGGAGAGTGGAGTTTCAAAGGGTAAAGTGGGGGGGGGGAGGGCATTACCATGGGATATTTTTTATAATCATGGAAGTTGTTAATAAAAATTTGAAAAAAAAAAAAAAGGAGAGAGAGAGAGATCCTGTCTCAAAAGACACGGTGGAGAAGTGAGGACCAAGGAGATGGCTCAGTGGATCAAGTACTCACTGTATTTGTGTGAGCAAAGCAGGGTTCAGATCTCCAGAACCCATGTAAACAGGTGGAGGAGGGTGGCCTGACTATATCCCCAGCACTTGGGAGGCCCAGATGGGGGAAATCACTAGGACACACTGGCTGGCTGAATCTACAAGTGACAGACACTGCCTTCAATAAACACAATACAGAGCGACCCAAGGGGACATGCAGTGTCAACCTCTGGTCTTCATGTGCACGTGCACACTATGTGCCCCACCTATGCAAACATGCAGGCACATGCACACCCCACAAATCTACACACACAGGCAATTCAGGCTGGCCATGGTGGTGTGGCGCACCCCTTTAATCCCAGCACTCGGGAGGACGAGGAAGGAGGATCGCCATGAGTTCGAGGCCACCCTGAGACTACAGAGTGAATTCCAGGTCAGCCTGGGCTAGAGTGAGACCCTGCCTCAAAAAACCGACTTTAGCAGCTCCTACCACTCATCATGGGCTAAGATAAGATTCCCAAGAGAGTGGAAGTCAAGCTGGGTGTCTGACTACTTGTCCAGGTAACATAACCAGAGAAATGTGAGCAAAATACAGAGCAGGCGTGGGAAGGGAAGAAATATATTGACGGCTGGAGAGATTGCTCAGCCGTTAAAGGCAAAGCCTGATGGCCTGGGTTTGAGTCCCCAGTATCCACGTAAAGCCAGATACACAAAACGGCACATGTGTCTGGAGCTTTGTTTATACTGGCAGAAGACCCTAGTGTGTGCACGCATACACGTGCACACACATGCACACGCACACTCTCTTCCTCCCTCCTGTCCTTTTTCTCTTTCTCAGTAAAAAATATATATTAAAAAGAGAAAGATACTGAGTTGAGTTTGACTGCTCCAGCGAAACTGTCATCATTGTGGAGATTCTGGAGGTGGAGAAATGAATGGAGGTCAAGAGTTTTGCACAAGGAAATTTATTTATTTATTTAAATTATCATCATTATTATTTGAGGTAGAGTCTCACTCTAGCCCAGGCTGACCTGGAATTCACTCTGTAGTCTTAGGGTGGTCTTGAACTCACAATGATCCTCCTACCTCTGCCTCCCGAGTGCTGGGATTAAAGGAGTGAGCCACCACGCCCAGCTCCTCTTATTTATTTATTTATTATTATTATTATTTTGATTTTTTGAGGTAGGGTCTCATTCTATCTCAGGCTGACCTGGAATTCACTGTGTAGTCTCAGGGTGGCCTTGAACTCATGACAATCCTCTTATCGCTGCCTCCCAAGTGCTGGAATTGAAAGGCGTGTGCCACCACCCCTGGCTATTATTATTATTATTATTATTATTATTGTTTTGTTTTTAATTTTTATTTATTTGACAGAGAAAGAGGGAGGGAGAAAGAGAGAGAGAGAGCGGGAATGGGTGTGCCAGGGCCTCCAGCCACTGCAAATGAACTCCAGATGTGTGCACCCCCTTGTGCATCTGGCTAACGTGGGTCCTGGGGAATTGAACCTGGTTCCTTTGGCTTTGCAGGCAAACGCTTTAACTGCTAAGCTATCCCTCCAGCCTATTTTTTTTTTTTTTTTTTGAGGTAGAGTTTCACCATAACTTAGGCTGACCTGAAATTCACTCTGTAGTCTCAGGGTGGCCTTGAACTCAAGGTGATCCTCCTACCTCTGCCTCCAGAGTGCTGGGATTAAAGGCATGTGCCAACATGCCTGGCTCTATTTTATTATTTTTATTTATTTATTATTTAGAGACAGAGAGAGAGAGAGAGAGAGAGAGAGAGAGAGAGAGAGAGAGAGAATTTGAGTGCCAAGGCCTCAGCCACCACAACTGAACTCCAGGTGCTTTCGCCACCTAGTGGGCATGTGTGATTTTGCACTTGCCTCACCTTTGTGCATCTGGCTTGGGATCTGGAGAGTCAAACATGGGTCCTTAGGCTTCGCAGGCAACCGTCTTAACCACTAAGCAATCTCTCCAGCCCTTCTTATTTATTTATTTACTTTTTTCTATTTTGGTTTTTTGAGGTGGGGTCTCACTCTAGCCCAGGCTGACCTGGAATTCACTCAGCAGTCTCAGGGTGGCCTTGAGCTCACGGCGATCCTCCTACTTACTGATTTATTTTTTGAGTAAAGATTTCTTCTTACTTACTGATTTATTTTTGAGTAAAGATCTCACTCTGTTGCCCAAGCTGACCTCTCACTCCTGGCCTCAAATGATCGTCTTGCCTCAGTCTCCCAAGCAGTCTGGACTTTAGGCTCATGCCACCAACCCAGCTGGTACCAGGAACTCTAACTGGACTGCCTGGCAGTTCACATCTTCCGTGGCACAATGCTGAAGAGCACTCAAAGGGTACATGGTAACCTGAGGAGATGCTGGAATTTATAAGCTGAGTGTCTGATCACATGTGAGGAGGAGGGGGGGAGGAGGAGGAAGAAAATGTTCCGTAATGTCTTCCTGAGAAACAACAAAACACAAAACAAATCTAACATTTCAGGAGGCTTAGCGCACTCAAGTTCTCACTTGTAAATGTGATGTAGGAGAAAAAAAAAAAAAAAAAAGGCAAAGACTGTTATTTGCTGGTGGGGAACCTGAAGTGTTGGTACAAATGTGTCAGGAAGATTCAAGTATGTCATCACTCCCAATGACACTCATGCAACAGATGTGTGGGAGGGAGGGTGACACTGGCTTCTTTCTGAGCACAGAGCCTCCGAGAGCCAGTCTGAGGGTTAGGGTTATTAGATGTCTCTAATGTGATTTCTGTATTTCTTCGTGTGGGGGTGATATGCATGTTTGTACATGTGTGGGTGTGTATGTACATTTGTGCATGCGTGTGTGCGTGTGTGTACATACATTTGTGCATGCGTGTGTGTGTGTGTGTGTGTGTGTGTGTGTGTGTGTGCATATGTGGAGGCCAGAGGACAGCCTTGGGTTGTCACCCTCAGAAACACTGTGTACTTCCTTTGAGACAGGGTCTACCTTCGGCTTGGAGTTCACCAATTAGCCTAGCCTGTCTGGCCAGTAAGCCTCAGGCATCATCCCATCTCTGCCTCCCCAGAGCTCTGGCGGCAGACAGGTGCCACCATGCCCGGTATTTTTTTTTTATTATTTATTTATTTTTTCAATTTTTATTAACATTTTCCATGATTATAAAAAATATCCCATGGTAATACCCTCCCTCCCCCCACTTTCCCCTTTGAAATTCCATTCTCCATCATATCCCCTCCCCATCTCAATCAGTCTCTCTTTTATTTTGATGTCATGATCTTTTCCTCCTCTTATGATGGTCTTGTGTAGGTAGTGTCAGGCGCTGTGAGATCATGGATATCCAGGCCATTTTATATCTGGAGGGAGCACGTTGTAAGGAGTCCTACCCTTCCTTTGGCTCTTACATTCTTTCCGCCACCTCTTCAGCATTAGACCCTGAGCCTTGGAAGGTGTGATCGAGATGTTACTCAGTATTCTAGTCACTTCTTTCCAGCACTATGATACCTTCTGAGTCATCCCAAGGTCACTGCCATCTGAAAAGAGAAGATCCTCTACGCAAAGTGAGAGTTAATATAAGGGTATAAATATTAAGAGAAGTGCTTACTGGGCAGTTTGATAAGCATAGTATATACATTTTTCCAGACATCAGCAGATGTTACACCGCTAGTGCTCATGACTACCCCTGTTTTAAGTTTTCAGCATCAGGGATGTATTTCCCCCCATGCAGCGGGCCTCCAGTCCAATTGGAGGGCAGTTGGTTTCCACCATGACCGATGTGCCACTATTGCACCCATTGGCTCATGTGCCCGGTATTTTTTATGTGGGTTCTTGGATCAAACTCAGGATCTCAGGCTGGCACGGCAAGAGTGCTTGATCAAGTGAGCCGTCACCCATCCCCATAGGGTTCATTTCTAACAAGCCCGGCTACAGACGTGTCTTCTTCGGGTTGGGGAGATGGCTCGGCGGGGTAAGCGCTGACTGTGCAAATGTGAGGACCAGAATTAGGATCCCCGGCACCTGCATAAAACGTCCAGTGGGCACGGAAGCCTGTCTGCCCTCCCAGCACTCTGGAGGTGAAGACGGGGGAACCCCAAAGCAAGTTGGCTAGCTAGACTAACTGAATTGGCAAGCTCTGGGTTCAAGCCAGAGACCTTGTCTCAATAAGGTGGAGAGCAATGGAGAAAGTCACCTAATATCAACCTCTGCCGTCCACACACACGCAAATGCACACATACATGCATAGTCGTGTATACCCACATGCATGAGAATACACACACACGTTTATTATGACTTTCTCAAGCATCAACCCTGGGGGCTTCTCAAACGCAAGTGTGTTAGGATGGATGGGAAAATGAACTAAAGGCCTGGGAGAGATGGCCAAGCAGTTGAGGCGCTTGCCTGCAAAGCCCAACAACTCGGGTTCAATTCCCAATACCCACGTAAAGCCAGATGCACAAAGTGGCGTGTGTCCAGAGTTCGTTTGCAGTGGCATGAGCCCCTGGCATGTCCATTCTCTCTCTTTGTCTGTCTCTCTTCTCGCTCTGCTTGCAAACAAATAAAAATTATTATTGATTTAAAAAATTAAAACATTTTTAAAATTTTGAGAGAGAGAGAGAGAGAGAGAGAGAGAGAGAGAGAGAGAGAGAGAGAGAGAGAATGGGCATGCCAGAGATTTCAGCCCCTGCAAATGAACTACTCCAGATGCATGCCCCACCTTGTACATCTGGCTTATGTGGGTCCTGGAGAATTGAACCTGGGTCCTTTGGCTTTGCAGGCAAGCATTTCAACTGATAAGCCATCTCTCTAGCCCCCCAAAATTATTTAAAACAATAAAAAGCATTTTTTATTCAAATTCTGAGACTAGCCTCCTTTTGTTTGAAAACATTGTAGTGACTTCATCTGAAGTCCTCCCTAGTTTCACTTGAGGGAAGAGTGCTGATAAATGAAAACCAAAGCAAACCAAACCAAGCCAATATAGGCTGCAGACTGTGTCTCTACAAATGACACACTGAATGTACAATGGTGGCTACTACATATAGCCCAGGTGCATAGCATATGACACCATCTAGGTGTATGTAAGCATATTCCATGATGTTTATCACTTAACACATTTCTCAGAAGTTCCCTGGTCAGGTGATGTGTGACTGTTGTATTACAAAATATTTTTTGCAAATTTATATTGTCAAGGACTTGGGAAAATATATGAGAATGGGTTATAAAGATGCTAGGCATAGGGCTGGAGAGATGGTTTAGAGGTTCAGGCATTTGCCTGCAAAGCCAGAGGACCCCGGTTCGACTCTCCAGGACCCACAGAAGCCAGATGCACAAGGGGGCGCATGCATCTGGAGTTCGTTTGCAGTGGCTGGAGGCCCTGGTGTGCCCATTCTTATTCTCTCTTTCTCTCTCTCTTTCTGCTTCTTTCTCCCTCTCAAATAAATAAATAAATGAATATATAAAAAAATGCTAGGCATAAAAGAATAGTACTTAACAATGGACTAGTCTGAACTTACTAACATGGGAGCACTGATCATAGTCTTCCTGTATATTGTGGAACTCAAATAGAAAACAGCTTACTGAAAATAGACTAAAGCTTTAGCTGGCTTTCAGTAGATTGAAATGCCCAAACTCCCATGGTATACTTTGATTATGGTAGTGCTGAGGTTCAAACCCACGGTCTGGCACACATTAGGCAAGCACTCTACCACTGAACTACATTCCCAGCCCTCCAGATATAATTTCAAGAAGCAAATTCATGGGCTGCAGAGATGGCTTAGCATTTAAGGTGCTTGCCTACGAAGCCTAAGGACCCATATTTGACTCTCCAGATCCCACATAAGCCAGACACCCAAAGGTGAGGCAAGTGCAAGGTAGCACATGCCCACTAGGTGGCGCAAGTGTCTGGAGTTCGATTGCAGTGGCTGAGGCCCTGGTGTGCCAATTCTCTCTCTCAGTCTCTGTCTCTAAAAGAAATAAATGAATGAATGAATAAATAAATAAAAGAAGCAAATCCAGCTGGGTGTGGTGGCGCACGCCTTTAATCCCAGCACTCGGGAGGCAGAGGTAGGAGGATCGCCATGAGTTCGAGGCCACGCTGAGACTACATAGTGAATTCCAGGTCAGCCTGCGCTAGAGTGAGACCCTACCTCGGAAAACAAAACCAACAAACAAAGCAAATCCAAAAGCTTGGGGACAAGGGAAAAAAATTTTTTTTTTTCCAGGAAGACACTGTTCTAAGACGTGGAAAACTGCATCGGTGAAGGAATCACCTATACTTTGCTCTTCTTTTTGCATTTGTATGTGTGTGCATGTAAATATGCAAATTCACATGTGTGAATGTGTGCGTGTGTGCCTGTGTGTGTGTGTGTGTGTGTGTGTGTGCACTGCTCTCTACCTTATTTATTGAGACAGGGTATCTCACTTCAACCCAGAGCTCCCTGATTCGATTAGTCTTGGGTAGACAGCTTGCCTCAGGGATGCCTGTCTCTACCTCCTGAGTGCTAGAATTCTAGGTGGCTTATCACACCCACCTAGCATTTATTTTCTTTCTTTCTTTCTTTTTTTTCTTCCTTCCTTTTTTTTTTTTTTCAGGTAGGATTCCACTCTAGTCCAGACTGAACTGGAATTCACTACGTAGTCTCAGGGTGGCCTCGAACTCATGGCGATCCTCCTACCTCCGCCTCCCGAGTGCTGGGATTAAAGGTGTGCGCCTGAATTTGGTCCTCACATGTACGTAGCAAGTACTTTACTGACTGAAACATCTCCCCCAGACTCTCACCTGATTTTCCCCAAAGCCTCATTGATGGAACTCCTAGCTACAGACTTTGGGTGATGGTGGATTTCACCACTCTGTTCTCTGACTTCAAAACAGAGTTAAAGAGGCCAGGTGCCCGTGCTTAGCCACCCAAGGCAAGGTGAGTAAGGTTACCAAGGTGGGCAGTAGTGTCGGAGTGGCAATTAGAGTTCTTTTTTTTTTTTTTTTTTTTTTTTTTTTTTTTTTGGTTTTTCGAGGTAGGGTCTCACTCTAGCCCAGACTGACCTGGAATTCACTATGGAGTCTCAGGGTGGCCTCGAACTCACCGGGATCCTCCTACCTCTGCCTCCCGGGTGCTGGGATTAAAGGCGTGCGCCACCACGCCCGGCTCTAGAGTTCTTAACTTCCATAGTTCTTTGGTAGCGACTACTAATCACGGTAAATTAAGTAGATCTATCTTATTTAAGTTATTTTTTTCTAGGCTGGGAATGGTGGCATACGCCTTTAATCTTAGCACTTGGGAAGCAGAGGTAGGAGGATCATTTTGAGTTCGAGGCCAGCCTGAGACTACACAGTGAATTCCAATTCAGCCTGGGGAATCTCATTGCCCAGAGCGAGACCCTACCTCAAATAACAAAACAAAACAAAAGAAGCCAAAAGTGGGCTGGAGAGATGGCTTAGTGGTTAAGGCATTTGCTTGCAAAGCCTAAGAACCCAGGCTCAATTCCCCAGGACCCACGTAAGCCAGATGCACAAGGTGGCACATGCGTCTGGAGTTCATTTGCAGATAGAGGCCCTGGCACGCCCATTCTTTCTCTCTCTCTGCCTCTTTCTCTCTCAAATAAATGACAAACAAATAATTTAAAAAAAATTAAAAGAAGCCAAAAGCAATACCACTTTCTTATGAGGTGAGGAACTGAACTGAACAGAGTGTCAACATCAAAGACTTGAGAAACCCAGGGATAATGACTCCTGTCCCCTTCCTATTTGAGATGCCCATTTAGCCTGAACAGGAAAATGGTCCTGTGTGTTACTGTAAATGGAGTCAGACGGTGAGTCAGTTGTAACTGCTGTTCTAAATAGGCCCTTTTTTTTTTTCTCCCCCACTGCAGCAAAGTGACACTCAGCTCCAGCTACCGTAGCTATTGACGTGAAAATGCGTTTTCTCAGAAATACTTGACAAGTACCACCACGAGCACATTGCTTTGCCTAGCTGCTCTGCTCCGGGCTCTTCCCTTGGAGCTGTGTCGAGTCCGTTACCTTCTCTCATCATCTGCAGAGGCCTCGATTGTCTCACACTCAACATCACTCCCGCCCACTACAGTGATGGCGTTAAACTGATTTGCTTTTGCGAGCTAGGGTGTTGAGAGAGCCCTAGGTGCCTTAGTAGGGCACAGACGATGGGAGAGAAATTCTAAGAAAATTTAAAGTTTTGTCACTTTGGCGAAGTTGCTAGGAGTTCAGGGATGTCTTAAAATATCCCATCTAGGCAGTGACCTTGGGACGACTCAGAAGGTATCATAGTGCTGGAAAGAAGTGACTGGAGTACTGAGTAACATCTCGATCACACCTTCCAAGGCTCAGGGTCTAATGCAGAAGAGGTGGCGGAAAGAATGTAAGAGCCAAAGAAAGGGTAGGACTCCTTACAACGTGCTCCCTCCAGATACAAAATGGCCTGGATATCCAGGACCTCACAGTGCCTGACACTACCTACATAAGACCATCATTAGAAGAGGAAAAGATCATGACATCTAAATAAAAGAGAGACTGATTGAGATGGGGAGGGGAAATGATGGAGAGTGGAGTTTCAAAGGGGAAAGTTGGGGGAGGGAGGGTATTACCATGGGAGATTTTTTATAATCATGGCAGATGTTAAAAAAATTGAGAAAAAAATAAAAACATAAAATGGTAAAAAAAAATATCCCATCTAAATGGCAACCGGGGTACACCTTGCCCCCTTAGCTGGCTGTGGTGGTTTGAATCAGATGCCCGCCTCCCTCCGTGCTGTGCTCTGAATACTTGGTTCCCAGCTGGCGGCAATTTGGGAGGTGGAGCCTTGCTGGAGGTGTGTTGTTGGGGACGGGCTTAGGGGGGTTGTGGCCAGCTCCCCATTGGCAGAGAGCTTGGCCCACTCTCCTGCCATTGCTTGCTGTGGCAGAGATGATGTCAGCCTCTGCACTTTCTCCTGCCCTCGCGGGGCTTTCCCTTGAGATTTTTTTTTGTTTTGTTTTGGTTTTTTTTTTGTGGTTTTTCGAGGTAGGGTCTCACTCTAGCCCAGGCTGACCTGGGATTCACTATGGAGTCTCAGAGTGGCCAGAGAAATGGCTTAGTGGTTAATGTGCTTGCCTGCAAAGCCAAAGGACCTGGGTTTGATTCCCCGGGAACCCACGTAAGCCAGATGCACAAGAGGGCGCACGCGTCTGGAGTTCGTTTGCAGTGGCTGGAGGCCCTGGGGCGCGCCCATTCTCTCCCTCTCCCTGTCTATTTCTCTCTCAAATAAATAAAGAAAAATAAAATATTTTTTAAAAAATGATGTGGAAGGTAAGGACCACCAGCTGAAAGCTATCTCCTGATCTCCACAAGCACCTCAGTACATGCATGCAGACACACTCATCTCATATATACACAGAGAATACTCAATCCGAGTTTATATGTATTTAAAAAATATCTTCTTTCTTTATTACTTATTTGCATGCATGAGAGAAAAAGTCACAGAGAAAGAGAGAGAATGGGCACACCAGGGCCTCTAGCCACAGTAAACAAACTCCAGACACATATGCCACCTTGTGCTTTATGGTGGGTACTGGTGATTTGAACCAGGTCCTTTGGCTTTGCAGGTAAGCGCCTTAACCGCTAAGGCATCTCCCCCAGCCCTTGAGTTTATATATACATATATATATATATATATATATATATATATATATGTATATATATATTTTTTGTTTTTTGAGGTAGGGTCTCACTCTAGCCCAGGCTGACCTGGAATTCACTATGTAGTCTCAGGGTGGCCTCGAACTCACGGCAATCCTCCTACCTCTGCCTCCCGAGTGCTGGGATTAAAGGCGTGTGCCACCACGCCCGGCTTTAGTTTGTATGTTTTAATTGTTAACATATTTTGAGGTCTACTTGTTAAAGTAGTGTTATTCTAACTAATAAAGCTTCTGTCCAAATATCACACACACACACACACACACACACACACATTTCAAGGTAGTGTCTCACTCTAGCTAAGGCTGACCTAAGCCACTATGTAGTCTCAGGGTGGCCTCGAACTTACTGTGGTCCTCCGACCTCTGCCTCCCGAGTGCTGGGATTAAAGGTGTGCACCATTACACCCAGCCATTTATTTATTTGAGAGTGAGGCAGACAGATGGAGAGCGAATGGGTGTGTCAGGGCCTTCAGCTGCTGCAAATGAAGTCCAGACACATACGTCACCTTGTACATCTGGCATATGTGGTCTTTTGGCTTTGCAGGCAAGTGCCTTAACCATTAAGCCATCTCTCTAGCCCATATTCCACATTTTTTATAGTCTTTAAAGAGCCAGAAATTCATTCATAGCAAAATAAGTAAAACAGCATACCTGTTTCAATTCTTGAGCAAAGATTTATTTATCTTACTTGTGGCAAGTTTTGAATGACTCCAAGTATTTAATAAGTGTGCAGTTAACATGTATGTAAAACAACTGAGTTTTTTTTAAAAAAATATTTTATTTTTATTTATTTATGAGAGAGAAAGAGAGAGAGAGAGAGAGAGAGAGAGAGAGAGAGAGAGAGAGAATGGGCATGCCAGGGCCTCCAGCCCTGTAAATGAACTCCAGATGCATGTGCCCCCTTGTGCATCTGACTTACGTGGGTCCTAGGGAATCAAACCGAGGTCCTTTGGCTTTGCAGGCAAGTGCCTTAACCGCTAAGCCATCTCTCCAGCCCAACAACTGAGTTTTAATCATGACAGGCACACGTATGACACAGTGGTCTCCAAAGTGTGTCATAATTACTTTGGTGAAAAGCAATTTAAGGCCGGGCATAGTGGCACACGCCTTCAATCCCAGCACTCGGGAGGCAGAAGTAGGAGAATTTCTGTGAGTTCAAGGCCACCCTGATACTACATAGTGAATTCTAGATTAGCCTGGGCTAGAGAAATACCCTACATTGAGAAACCGAAAACAAGCAAATAACATAAAAAAAAAAAAAAAAAGAGAATACTGGGCTGGAGAGATGGCTTGGTGGTTAAGACATTTGCCTGCAAAGTCAGAGGACCCAGGTTCAACTCCCTAGAATCCATGTAAGCCAGATGTACAAGGTGGAGCATGCGTCTGGAGTTTGTTTGCAGTGGCTGGAGATCCTGGTGCTCCCATTATCTCTCTTTCTATCTGCCTTTTGTCTCTCTCACTCAAATAAATAAATAAAATATTTAAGAAAAGGTAATACCAATTTACATCTTTGAGGATATAGCAATGATGTCTTGGTCTGAGAGAAGAAAGCATGAAAACTAGAAAGATTCCTTATCCCCTAATATGGTCTATTTTGAGTATAACATGATTATTTATTTATGTGAGTTATGTCAGAGATTGAACCCACAGCTCATGTGTGCTAAGCACCTCACATATACTTTATACATAAGTAAATATATATGTATATGGAATACACATTTTAGGGGTTGGAGAGATGGCTTAGCAGTTAAGGCACTTTCCTGCAAAGCCTAAGGACCCAGGTTTGATTTCCTAGTACCCATGTAAGCCAGATGCACAAGGTGGCACATGCATCTGGAGTTTGTTTGCAGTGGCTGGAGGCCCTGGTGTGTCCACTCTCTCTATTGCCTCTCTCTCTCTCTCAAATAAATAAATTTAAAAATGAAGTACACATTTTGTTCAGAATTTACACAAACTTTGTTCAAAAGTTTTGTATCCAAAATATGTATGATCAGTAATGGACGGAGGGCAGGGGATGCAGCTCAGTGCTACACTCCTAGTCCAGCGTACCCAAACCCTGTGTTTGATCCTCAGCAATGGAAAAAAGAAAGCCAGGTGTGGTGGGGCATGCCTCAGAAGGCTGAGGTAGGAGGGTCTCTGGGAGTTCAAGGTCAGTTTGGGGCTACAGGGTGAGTTCCAGGTCAGGTAGAAGATAGAAAGAAAAATCCATTTGGAGACCATTGGCAAACTATTCATTCAAAGGCTATGAAACAGTCATAGGAACACAATAGTGTTAGACATCCAGAATACATTTAATAAGGAGACAGACAAGAGAATGTTTATATACAGAGAGATATACCCATCTGCTATTAAGTACGTTATAGTCTTACCTCTAGTTTAAGTTCCTCTGTGGTTTTGGACAAGTTTCTTCATTAGTACCAGCCTCATTTCCCTTATTTCAGTTACAGATATTGGGCTAATGTGATGTTAAAAAATATTTATTGGCGGGCGTGGTGGCTCACGCCTTTAATCCCAGCACTCGGGAGGCAGAGATAGGAGGATTGCTGTGAGTTTGAGGCCACCCAGAGACTACATGGTGAATTCCAGGTTAGCCTGGGCTAGAGTGAAACCCTACCTTGAAAAACAAAACAAAACAAAACAAAACAAACAAACAAATATATAATTATTTATTTGAAAGAGGGAGGGAAGGGGGGAGAGAGAGAGAGATGGAGAGAGAATGAATATGAATGGGCACCGCAGGGCCTACTAGCCACTGCAAATAAACTTCAGATGCATGCGACACCTTGTGCACCTGGCTTTTGGTGAGTACTGGGGAGTTGAACCTGAGTCCTTTGGGTTTGCTGGTAAGCACCTTAACTACTGTCTCCAGTACCAACTTAGGGTTTTTATACTTGTACTTAATAGCATTCCAGAAGTTTTGAGCAATTCCTATAAAGCTCAAGAGGAGGTGGAAGAGAAGACTGCTATTGGGCCCCTGCCTTACTATTCCTTCGTTGGGACTATCTAGCTCTTGCTATAGTTCAAATTACAGAGAAGGAGCAAAGGCTTTGGGCACAGGGCTTACAAAAAAAAAAACAAAACCAGCAAGACAACAATAACAACAAAAAGAAAACCAGCCATGCATAGTAGCACATATCTATAATTCCAGAACTTGGTAGAATCAGGAGTTCAATTACATAGCAAGTTCATGGACAATCTAGGCTATATGAGACCCTGTCTCAGAAAGAAAAACCACTTAAGATTCCTCCTTTCTGCTTCAAAGAATTTCATCTATTCATTAAGATGAAGTAAGATTCTGGTGGTTTTTTTTTTTTTTTAATTTATTTGAGAGTGAGAGAGAGGAGAGAAAGAGGGTGGGCATACCAGGGCCTCTTGCCACTGTAAATGAATTCCAGATACATGTGTCACTTTGTGCATCTGGCTTTATGTGGGTCCTGGGGGATTGAACCCAGGCCTTCAGGCTTTACAAGCAAGTGCCTTTAATCACTGAGCCATCTCTCCAGCCTCTTGTTTTTTTATTGTTTTATTTATTTATTAGATACAGATGGACAGAGAGGGGGGGGAGGGAGAGGGAGAGGGAGAGAATGAGCGCACCAGGGCCTCTAGCCACTGCAAACAAACTCCAGATGCATGTGCCACGATATGCATCTGGCTAATGTGGGACCTGGAGAATTGAACCTGGGTCCTTAGGCTTCGTAGGCAAGTGCCTTAACCGCTAAGCCATCTCTCCAGCCCAGCCTCTTGTTTCATATTATTTATTTGTTTGCGATAGGGTCCTGACCTGGAATTCACTCTGTAATCTCAGAGTGGCCTCAAACTCACAGCGATCCTCCTACCTCTGCCTCCTTAGTGCTGGGATTAAAGGTGTGCACCACCATGCCCGGCCGCCTCTTGTTTTATTTTATTTTATTTATTTGAGAGCAACAGACAGAGAGAGAGAGAGAGAGAGAGAGAGAGAATGGGCGCATCTGGCTTACGTGGGTCCTGGGGAATTGAGACTCGAACCAGGGTCCTTAGGCTTCACGAGTGCTTAACTGCTAAGCCATCTCTCCAGCTTCTTGTTTTTGATACATGGTCTCACTGTGTAGCTCAGGTTGGTCTCAGGCTTACAGTACTCTTGTCACAGTTTCCTAATTGCTTGGATTAAAGGTGTACACCAACGGGCTGGAGAGATGGTTTAGCAGTTGAGCGCTTCCCTGTGAAGCCTAAGGACCCTGGTTCAAGGCTCGATTCCCCAGGACCCACGTAAGCCAGATGCACAAGAGAGCGCACTCATCTGAAGTTCGTTTGCAGTAGCTGGAGGCCCTGGTGCGCCCATTCTCTCTCTCTCTGTCTCTGACTCTTCCTCTCTCTCTCTATCTGCCTCTTTCTCTGTCACCTTGGAAAACAGAAAAAAAAAAAAAATTCAAGTCCAGAGGTAAGTGCAGCTCAGTGGTACAACATGTATGTGCTTAGCATATGTAAGGCCTTGGATTCAACCATTCTAGTATCCTTCCCCCAAGAACTAATTTTATATTTATTAGACTATGTCATAGTACATATTAAACTCCTGGGTGAGCCCAGTACAATGAAACATATGGAAAGCCATAACGATCTACTTAATATAAAATGCAATGCTACAGTGTTAGGAATCTGACATCTCAGTTGGCTTTTCCTTGAATTAATTTATCTTATAAAGTCAAACACAAGGATATATAACTGTTAAGTAGCTATATTTTATTTTAAGATATTAAAAAAAATCAACTTAGGGGCTGGAGAGATGGCTTAGCGGTTAAGCGCTTGCCTGTGAAGCCTAAGGACCCCGGTTCGAGGCTCGATTCCTCAGGACCCACGTTAGCCAGATGCACAAGGGGGCGCACGCGTCTGGAGTTCGTTTGCAGTGGCTGGAGGCCCTGGCGCGCCCATTCTCTCTCTCTCTCTCTATCGGCCTCATTCTCTGTCTGTCTGTCACTCTCAAATAAATAAATAAAACAGAAAAAAAAATTTTAAAAAAAATCAACTTAGTAATGCCCACAATCAATTTAATTGCTTGACAAGGGGGAAAAGAAAAAAGAAAAAAGAAGCCAGAGGAGAGCACAAAGAGAGAAGCGTTGGTATAGCAGAAATACTTACAAGCACATTTTTCTTTTTTTAAAGGCAAGGGTCTCATTCTAGCTCAGGTCGACTTGGAACTCATTCTGTATCTCAAATGGACTTGGAATGCGTGATGATCCCACCTCAGCCTCCCTCCTACCTCATTCTTTTTTAAAAAAATATTTAAATCACTTTTATTTATTTATTTGAGAGTGACAGAGAGAGAAAGAGACAGAGAGAGAATGGGTGCGCCAGGGCCTCCAGCCACTGCAAAGGAACTCCAGACGCATGCGCCCCCTTGTGCATGTGGCTAACGTGGGACCTGGGGAATTGAGCCTCCAACCGGGGTCCTTAGGCTTCACAGGCAAGCACTTAACTGCTAAGCCATCTCTCCAGTCCCCTACTTCATTCTTCTGAGCGGTGAGACTACAGGCGTGAGCCACTGGCCGCCTGCGAGCACCCTTCATTGATTAGCATCAGTGGCTCGGTTCCGGCAATGACTCAGTGCAACAGTCACTTTCTCATTGCTGGAACAACACACACAATCAGAAGCACCTTATGGAAGGAGAGGGTTTATTGTGGCTTACATTTACAGGGCAAGTTTCTATGGGGCAAGCGAGGCTTCACATCTTCACATCACACTAGCAGGCAGGAAGTAGCAACAGCAGCTCTGAACCCCAACAGGGCAGGACTGATAACCCCCAAGACCCTCCCCCAGTGACACACCTCCCCTGGCAGGGCTCCACCTCCCAACGGCTCCACCTGCTAGGGACCGAGTATGAGGCTTCCGCACTAACATAAAATGACAGTGGGCATTTTATTTTTATTTATTTATTTGTTTTGGTATTTTGAGGTAGGCTCTCACTCTAGTCCAGGCTGACCTGGAAAATTCACTATGTAGTCTCAGGGTGGCCTCGAACTCACGGCGATCCTCTTACCTCTGCCTCCCGACTGCTGGGATTGAAGGCGGTGCACAAAATTCAAACCACCAAACTGAGTTAAAACTTTGCGGATGAAATATTTTGAAATACAAACGAGAATTTGGCTGCCTTGTGTGGAAGCAAATATTTTAACTCTTGTAGGTCTTTAAAATTAGTTTTTAATGCCTTTTGGGATCCTATAATTGGCATTTCCTTGCTAGGTAGTTACATGAAAAATTAAGGCCAGGCATGGTGGCACAGGCTTTTAATCCCAACACTAGGGAGGCTGAGGTTGGAGGATCACTGGGAGTCCGAGCCAACCTGGAACTACAGAGTGAGTCTCAGGTCAGCCTGGGCTAGAGTGAGATCCTACCTCAAAAAACAAACAAACAGACAAAAAAAAAAAAAAACAAAAAAGACAGAATATTTTATTTATTTCACCACAAAATAATTCACTAGGCTCTTTATTTTTTTAAAATTTTTTGTTTATTTTAATTTATTTATTTGAGAGTGACAGACAGAGAGAGAAAGAAGCAGATAGAGAGACAATGGGTGTGCCGGGTCGTCCAGCCGCTGCAAAACGAACTCCAGGCGCGCGTGCCCCCTTGTGCATCTGGCTAACGTGGGTCCTGGGGAATAGAGCATCAAACTGGGCTCTTAAGCAAGCGCTTAACCACTAAGCCATCTCTCCAGCCCACTAGGCTCACTTTATAACCCCTTGCTTGTCTTTCTACTCGACTGGAATGTGCCTTTTCCCTGGACTCTGGGAAAGCATGGCAGCCAACTATGCAGCCATGATGCACTATGGAAGCAATGGCTGGTGGCATCGTTTATATAGCCCTGGGTCGCCTGGAATTCATGACACTTCTTCCTCAGCTTGGCCAAGTGCGGGATTACAGGCATGCACCACGACACGCAGCTGACACAATGCTTTTCCGGTTTGAGGCAGGGTTTTGCTATGTAGTCCTGGCTGGCCTGGAATTCCCTACATAGGCCAGGCTTGGCCTTGAACTGGAAGTGTCCTCCTGCCTCTGCCTTCCAAGGGTGGGTATTACAGCCATGAGTCACTAAGTAGGGCTGAGTAAACGGTTTTAAAACATCATTCCTGGACTGGAGGGATGGCCTAGCGGTTAAGGCATTTGCCTGTAAAGCCAAAAGACCCAGGTTCGATTCCCCAGGACCTACGAAAGCCAGATGCACAAAGGGGCGCATGGCTCAGGAGTTACTCTGCAGTGGCTGGAGGCCTTGGTGAGCCCATTCTCTCTCTCTTTTGCACTCTCGAGTTAAAAAAAAATAAAAAAAAACAAATAAAACGTCATTCCTTTAATATTATTCGAGCAGTACTAATCAGAAACGACTCTCAAACCCTCAAAAGTTGCTTTTTGCCTTTTGACACCGACTTACATCTTAGGAAAAGGCATAAATGCAAGAGACACCATGGGAAAGGCTTTATTGCAGTTCACGAGACCTAACAGCATTCTGTTGTCCTTTACAAACAACAACAACAAAAACACATCACCAATCTCCCACTCTGGTTTCAGCTGTTTCTAAACTGCCCAGAGACTAGAAGTCACCCTGAATGTGTGATACAAACTGTCCTATTCCTGCACCCTTAAAAAAAAAAAAAAAAGAGGTCCGACTCCCGGGCGTGGCGGTGGCATCCCTTTAGTCCCAGCAGCGAGTGGGAGGGATCCCGGTGAGTTCCAGGCCAGCCTGGGGCTGCAGAGTGAGGCGGCCCTGATCTCGAAAACAGAAACAAATCGAATGCAAGCGGAAGAAAACAGTATGCAATCAATCGCAAGTCCATAGTCTCCCCCTGCACCTCGGGGCCCTCACCCCACCAGCAGCATCCTCAGCGGCCAGGGGTCGCCTCCCCATCCCCATCTCCATCCTCACTTCCTCCAGCCCCACCTCCAGCTCGGTCCCGCCTCTTTCCTCACGGCCAATGGGACGCGCCGTAGCACCGGGAGGGTGGTGGTGGTGGTGGTGGCGTTGGTGGTGGGGGGCACCACTCCGGGGGTCCCGCCCTTCGCCGCTTCCAATGGAGGCTGCCCCCTCCCGGTGTGCCCGGTCTCGCTCATGCGCACTGCCCTCGCGATCCGGGCTAGGCGCTTAGGGATCGCTTTCCTAGTGTTTGTTTTCCGCCCTTGCATCCCGCCCGTCTCTCCCCCGCCTCCTCCAAAACCCTTCCCATCCTCACTCTTGCCCAGGATCCCGCTGCCGCCCGCGTCTCGCGGTCAACGCCGACGCGCCGCGGTACCCGGATGTGGAGCCGCTCTTTCTCTCGGCCGGCGGCGGGGACTCGGTGGTGGGGCGGAGCGCGGCGGCGGCGGCGGCGGCGTGCGCGCGGGACTGGGGCGGGGCAGGATAGAGAGAAGGGGTTCCCCGCCTCGGGGTGCTGGCGTTCATCGGACCCGGTCGGGAGATAATCACCGCCGCTACCCGGAGGAAGAGGAGGTGGCGCGTGCATTCCGGCGAACGTGAAGGCCGTCGCCACTCGGTCAGCTCGGGACGAGACTCTCTCTTCCTCCCCTCCGGCCTTCTGCGCTTCCCGGCCGGGGGAGGGGGGGGGAAGAGCGTGATTGATTGAATTCCCGACGGCCGTCGTTGTAACCTTGCGAGGCCGGGGCAGAGCTGGATTGAATTCCCGACGGCCGTCGTTGTAACCCTGCTGAGGGGGGGGGGCAGAGCTGGGGAGAGCTGGATTGAATTCCCGACGGCCGTCGTTGTAACCCTGCTGAGGGGGGGGGCAGAGCTGGGGAGAGCTGGATTGAATTCCCGACGGCCGTCGTTGTAACCCTGCTGAGGGGGGGGGCAGAGCTGGGGAGAGCTGGATTGAATTCCCGACGGCCGTCGTTGTAACCCTGCTGAGGGGGGGGGGCAGAGCTGGGGAGAGCTGGATTGAATTCCCGACGGCCGTCGTTGTAACCCTGCTGGGGGGGGGCAGAGCTAGGGAGACAGTGATTGAAATCCCGACGGCCGTCGTTGTAACCCTGCTGGGGGGGGGGTGGGCAGAGCTAGGGAGACGGTGATTGAAATCCCGACGGCCGTCGTTGTAACCCTGCGGGGGAGCCTGGAGGAAGCGGGAGAGTCCCCGCCCACGGCCGCCGCCGCCGCCGCCGCCGCGGGTCTGCGGGGTGGGGGGCGCGGCTCGGAGGGGACCCCGCCGTCGTCCCCGTGAGTTACTCCCAAGTCCCGCGGGGCTCGCTGCCGCCTCCGCCGGCGCCCAGAGTACGGCCCGGGCCCAACTCGCTCACGGGTCCTCCGGCGTTGGCGTTGGCGGCAGCGGCTGAGCCCACCGCCCGGGCCCCGATGAGTAACTCTCGTAATAACCGGGTGATGGTGGAAGGAGTGGGCGCCCGCGTCGTACGCGGCCCCGATTGGAAGTGGGGTAAACAGGACGGCGGCGAAGGCCATGTGGGCACCGTGAGGAGCTTCGAGAGTCCCGAGGAGGTGGTGGTGGTGTGGGACAACGGCACGGCCGCCAACTACCGCTGCTCCGGGGCCTACGATCTGCGCACCCTGGACAGCGCTCCCACCGGTAAGCATCCTCCCCCCCACCCCTGAACCCCTGTACCCCCTAAGCCCTCTACCCCAGAACCCCTCCACCCGGGCCTGCGCGCGTGGGAGGAGGCGGACAACGAGGGGGGGGGGTCCCAAGGATGCTGGCGTCCACCACCCCGTCCATCAACGCACTTGCAAAGGACAGACAGACCATCCATTCAGGGCATTACATGGACCAGGTCCATCAGCAGCAGCAGGATGCTTTGCTTTTTTTGCTTGGAAAGACAGCCGCCACCGTCTCCCCCACCTCCTCTGCCTTGGGCTTGAAGAGGTCTGCAGAGGCCTGTCTCATTGAAAGTAATCAGTCACCAAGTGATAACTGTCTGAAGAGAGCTAGCCTTTGCCATATGGTGTGCAGTTGCCAGGGAGCCCCGGGTGCCTTTTTTTTTTTTTTGTTATTGTTGTTGAGATAGCTTAATCCTCCCCCCACCCTCTTGCTGTGACACAGAATGACTTGAGTTCAGTGGACCAAGGGTATCTGGAACTGTGATACTGCTTTTCCACCTTAATTTTATATCTTTGTGCCCTGGTGCCTGTGTGTGTGTGTGTGTGTGTGTGTGTGTGTGTTTTAAACACTTTTTCCAAGTGGAAGGCAGTCATAGGAGACATTTGATTTTCTTTTCTTTTCTTTTCTTTTTTTTCTGATCAACATCTTGTCTCATTTCATGTTAAAATTCATTTACCAGGAAGTAAATGATTTGCCACTACCTTATAGGGGTCTCTGTTATTTTAGAGTTTTTTTTTTTAATGTGATAAACTGAAGACCTACTCTCACAAAATACATGATTTATTTTAATCTAAGTTATTTTCAGTTAGATTTATCCTTGATAATTATATTCATTAAAAAAAGCTCAAATTGAAATTATATACTTTCAAGATTTTTTTAAAAATTTTGATTTAGAGTCAGGCGTGGTGGCGCACGCCTTTAATCCCAGCACTTGGGAGGCAGAGGTAGGAGGATCGCTGTTAGTTTGAGGACACCCTGAGACTACATAGTGAATTCTAGGTCAGCCTGAGCTAGAGTGAGACCCTACCTTGAAAAACAAAACAAACAAATTGATTTATTTACTAGAGAGAGAGAAAGAGGAGGGTAGAGAGAATGGACATGCCAGGGCCTCCAGCCACTGTAAACAAACTCCAGTCACCTGGGTCACCTTGTGCATTTGGCTTATATGGGTACTGGGGAATCAAACCTGGGTTCTTAGGCTTCATAGGCAAGTGCTTTAACCACTAAGCCATTTCTCCAGCCCTCATTTATTAAATGAGTTGGTTTTAAGACATCGAGTTTGGCAAAACTTAAATCTTGAAATAGGCTGTAAAATGTCAGTAACTATCAGCAATGAGAGAATTAAACTAAGCAGATAAGTTTCGGTCATTTATAAGATTGCATTTGTTTACTCTTTTCTCCTCCTTTCCCCCCATCTCTTTCTCTTTGAATTATTGGTGTGCATTGTCACCGGGCTAAAGTTATGTTTCTTTTTTTTAAATTTTTTTGTTTATTTTTATTTATTTGAGAGTGACAGACAGAGAGAGAAAGAGGCAGAGAGAGAGAGAGAGAGAGAATGGGCGCGCCAGGGCCTCCAGCCACTGCAAACGAACTCCAGACGCATGCGCCCCCTTGTGCATCTGGCTAACGTGGGTCCTGGGGAATCGAGCCTCGAACCGGGGTCCTTAGGCTTCACAGGCAAGCACTTAACCGCTAAGCCATCTCTCCAGCCCTGAAGTTATGTTTCTTAGCTAGCTTTTTAACCAACAAGGATTTGCATGACTCAATGAAAATGAAAAGGTTCAATAGTACAAACACAGGTGGCTATTGTTGTTACTGGTTTCTTACATATTCTTCTTATTTATTTATTTATTTTTATTTATTTGAGGTAGGGTCTTGCTCTAACCCTGGATGATCTGGAATTCCCTATGTAGTCTCAGGCTGGCCTCAGACTGACAGGGTTCCTCCTTTCCCTGCCTCCTGAGTGCTGGGATTAAAGGTGTGCACCACCACACCTCTTACAAATTCTTACAGAACACTGTGCATTGTAAGCACAGATGTGAATACACAGAAAATAAAAATCTCTTCCCCCTGTAAGTACAAATGCCAGTAAGCTGTGTTTACTTGTCGGTACTTTGTTTTAATTCATCTTGCTGACTATTTATTCCATGTTAGTACACATGGAAAAGTCTACTGTGTTCTTTCATGGCTGCAAGTATTCCAGTGACTGGCTGCAGTCACAATACTTTATTGGTAGACATTTTTCTGTTGACGTAGTGCAGAGAGGAGATCCTCACATGAATGTGCTGGTGCACACGTGCAAGTCTGCTAGAGTGCATGTGAAGCACGATTGCATCGCAGTGTGCACGTAGTCAGTGTTCTTAATGTATTTTTATTTATTTATTGAGAGAGAGAGAAAGAGGCAGATAGAATGTGCACGCCAGGGCCTCCAGCCACTGCAAACGAATTCCAGATGCATGCACCCCCTTGTGCATCTGGCTTACGTGGGTCCTGGGGAATCGAGCCTGGGTCCTTAGGCTTCACAGGCAAATGCCGAAACCGCTAAGCCATTTCTCCTCTAGTGTTCTGGTGGATGGATAGAGACCAGTTGCTCTCTGAAGGGCTGTGGCCAGATGCTCCAGTGTAAATGCATGTGCCGCTCCTGTACTTTAAAGTCTTGTTTTCATGCTGGCTCAGGCTAAAGTCTCACCACAGCTCAATCATTGAGGGGAATTCTTGGGATCAGTAATTGCAGGTTTATGGGGGAAATTTGAGTGTCTTTCTAGGGTAAAGGAAAAGTGTAACAGATCTGAACCACAGTGATTAAAAAAAAACTTAAATATTATTTCTCTATGGTAAAAACATTCAAAATCCTTCTAGCTTTTGAAAAATACACAGTCCCATATAATTATTGGTAGTCACTGTCCTGTGCAGAACTTCTCCTGTCTTCTACGGTCATGTTTGCAGGGTTGTTAATGTCTGCTTTGTAGCATGGTGTGTATCTGTTGTGCTAATTTCTCTACTATAAAAATACATTTTTATTTCAAGATAGGGTCTCACTCTAGCTCAGGCTGACCTGGAATTCACTCTGTAATCTCAGGGTGGCCTCGAACCCATGCTGATCCTCTGCCTCTGTCTCCTGAGTGCTGGGATTAAAGGCGTGCGCCATCACACCCAGAAAATTTGATCTTTTTTGAATATTGAACAAACTGGCTTTGACTTTGCCCTTAAGACCTACTTTTGTTTGTTTTTCTTTCTTAAAAATATTTAATAACTGATGTCCATTGACATTTAACTACATTCTGCAAGATTGACTGTATTATACTAGGTATTTCTTTTTTGTTTTCTTTCTTTCTTTTTGTTTTTTCGAGGTAGGGTCTCACTCTAGCCCAGGCTGACCTGGAATTCACTATGTAGTCTCAGGGTGGTCTTGAACTCAGGGCAATCCTCCTACCTCTGCCTCCTAAGTGCTGAGATTAAAGGCATGTGCCACCATGCCTGGTTAGGCATTTCATATTTATTTACAAAAGTTAAAAATCACAAAATTTAAATTACTGCTGGGTGCAGTGGCACCCCACCCTCCTGTGATAATCCATACTATCTCCAGACATTGCTCAATGCCTTTGGGTGGGGGGGCAAAATTACAGGATTCGGGCTCAGTGGTTCAGGGGTGTAGACATATTTATGTGTGGTAATGATGAACCAAACTCAAGAGAGCGGAATACAGTAGGTGGAAGCAAACTGCTTTGACCTTGTGGTGAGTGCTTCTTGTCTTAAACCGGGTGGTAGGTGCACTAGGTTTTGTTAGAGTTTTATATTTTTTTGTGTGCTTGACATTTTGTAGTTAATTGGAAGGAAAAAAAGGGCAAAGACATGAGGCTAAGCTTTTTACCAGAAAGAGAACTGCATGGCATTGATCATTCTCATTTTTGTTCTTGATTTCCACCCACATTACATGAATACAAAGTTGATTGCAGTGTGTTTGGGAATGAAGAAATGGGCAACCCTCATCATTCGATTAAAAAATTTTTTAATACTTTATTTTTATTTATTTATTTGAGAGAGATACAAAAATAGGCGGGGGAGGGGGGAGAGAGAATGGGCATGCCAGGGTCTCTAACCGCTGCAAATGAACTCCAGATGCCCCCCTTGTGCATCTGGCTTATGTGGGTCCTGGGGAGTAGAACCTGGGTCCTTTGGCTCTGCAGGCAAATGTCTTAACCGCTAAGCCATCTCTCCAGCCCCCATCATTTCATTTTTGAGACTCCTGACAGTGAAGGGTTCTGGAGTGATTGGGTCATTGTGTATCTTTCTGCTAACCCCACCCACATGCTAGAGAGTTTCTGTGGGAGTTGTATGTGGGCCTGAAATATTTTGGCATATAGACTATTTTTTCTTTGAGGACACACATGATGTATTTGAATTTATGTCCTAGGTTAGTCAGACCTTAAGTAGAAAAAATTGGGTAATACCTGAGTAATGCAGCCTGTCCTATAGCCAGAGTCATTTGGCTAATTTGTAGTCAGCAGGATTGTGGAAATACATAGGTGATTAGTTTGAAGCTTATTTTGTGACCCTGTGATCAATAGGTATAGTTGACTTTGTATCATTAGGTACTGGTTTTAGGATTTGGGGAGAAATGCATGTCTGTTTAATGTTTCTTTTGCGATCACTTGACTGCAGTGTTACTCAGACTTCCTACTACTATTCTGTCGTTCTTGGATGTGTAACAAGAAAAGGAAAATCGGGTTTCTTCAAAAGTAGCTCCAGTCATAGTTTGGTTAAAGATGTCTGAAGGGCAAATCTTTGGCCTTTCTTCCACTCGAAGCAAGGAATGTTTCTCAGGTCACATGTGGAAAAGGCCTCAGATGTTTGCCTTGAGTGGAAGATTTTAAAAGTGCTGACTCTGGATTAGAAAAGAAAAAAAAAAAGAAATGGATGAGTAGATTTTACTTTTCTGAGGTACCCTGTTCTGATTTGTTTATTGAGCTGTAATAGGAAAGAATATTGGCAAGAACTCAGAACCTTTGGGCAAAACAGGACTTAGGGGAGTCACAGGGTTGGGGAGGGGGTGAGGGATAGGATGTCAGGCCTGGAAAGGGTGAAATACTGTGACATACTGCTTCATAGCATCTGTACAGGAAGCTGATTTTCCTATAGATTCTGCTTATTTTAAAAGCTTCCTTGCTGGGCGTGGTGACACACACCTTTAATCCCAGCACTTGGGAGGCAGAGGTAGGAGGATCGCCATGAGTTCAAGGCCACCCTGAGACTTCATAGTGAATTCCAGGTCAGCCTGGGCTAGAGTGAGACCCTACCTCGAAAAACCCAAAAAGAAAAAGCTTCCTATAAAATGACTTTATCCGTTTATTTCTGTCTGCTAAAACTATTTTAAATGAGATTCCATGTAGGTTTATTTGGGGAAGGAGGGATGGGATCGAACCTAGAGACATTTATTTATTATTTATTTTGGTGTGTATCAAGTGCATGTTCGTGCTCAGATGACTGGACACCAGAGGAGATCAGGACACTCGTCTCTCTTCTCCTTGTTTCTTGAGCTAGGGCCCCTCGCTGGACCCAGAGCTGTTTTTCTGCTAGACTGGCTGACCAGTGAGCGACAGTGATTGTCCTGTTTCTGCCCTGCCTAAGTTGTGTGGCCGCATCCAGCTTCTTATGTAGGTGCTGGGCGTTGAACGGGGGTCTGCATTTTTGAGCAGTAAGTGTACTCGCCCGATCAGTGATCCTGCAGTCCCAACTCTGGAGTCTTGTTTGGAGGTTCTAGCAGGGGAGCGCAGCTACTCCGATAGCCTTGACCAATGGCCGGTCCTCCTCTGTTCGGGAAGGCACGCAGCTTCGGGAGGGGCGCACATGGAGTGGTGAGGGAGGAAGGGGACACCCGCCTACCCAGCCAGATCAGCCAAATCAGCCCTGGCGATCAATGGGGTGACAGATGTCGCAGCCAGATTGCCCTCACATCCTGGAGTCTTGAATAGACTAATCACATACTGTCCCACTACTGCCCTGTTGTTAGGCTGCATCTTGGTTGGCTTGAGGACCCAGCAAATCAATTGGTGGACCTTCCGTGTCAGTAAACTAAACTTTAGTAAGCACACAGGTCACTGGGATTTTCAGTGATGCAGATTCTGGCCCAGCCTTTCTCTGATACTACAAGAGTATTTCTGGCCGGTGGAGCTGTTTCGGTACAGGTCTGGCTCTGCAGCTCAGATCGGCCTGGAACTCGCAGTCCTCCTCAGTGCTGGTATTCCATGTGTGCACCACCAGTAAGAGTATTTGTGACCAGATCCCAGATGACGCCCCAGATGCTGGCTCACAGACACACTGAATAGCAGGATGGAGTGACTGGGGGCTAAATGACAGTTTGTCTACTTGGAGATACCAGGCTGTCTGCTTTTAAACTTTTATTGTTTATTTCATTTATTTATTTGAGAACGACAGACAAAGAGGCAGATAGAGAGAATGGGCACGCCAGGGCCTCCAGCCACTGCAAACGAACCCCATACACGTGCGCTCCCTTGTGCATCTGGCTAACGTGGGTCCTGGGGAATCGAGCCTCGAATTGAGGTCCTTAGGCTTCACAGGCAGGCGCTTAACCGCTAAGCCATCTCTCCAGCCCCTGTTTTGAAACTTTGATTGTTTGTTCATAATAGTAGATTGATATTCTTAGTTGGGGAGAAAGTGTCTCCAAAGAAATAAGGGAAACATGTAACAGCTTTCATTCATATATATACACATACATACATGCACACACATATGAGATAGGGTCCGTCATATAATTCATATGTAAAAATACATATATAATTTTTATTTCTGGTTATATACTTTCCAGCCTTATCCCTCTGATTGGGTTAGATATTGGGTGTGTTCCTAGTAGCTACCAGCCAGGGTCTCCACCCGGTTTGATTGCCAGCCAGTGAGATCGTAGTGTAGTTGTGCTTTTGTCTATTATAGCGAAGTATCCTGTGTTGTAATTGTCTTTTGAACTAAATTACTAGTTTGAGGGAACAGTGAATGTGTGTGAACCTTCGGAGAGCCGTGGCTCTGAATAAAATGTGCTTTTCAAGTCAGGCGTGGTGGCACAGGCCTTTAATCTCAGCACTAGGTAGGCAGAGGTAGGAGGATTGCCATGAGTTCAAAGCCAGCCTGAGAATTCCAGGTCAGCCTGAGCTCGAGTGAGACCCTACCTCGAAAACAAACAAACAAAAAAAGAAAAACGATCACCAGCCACAGTACTTTTCCCTGTGGAAAAATTGGTTATACAATAAAAAAATTAGAACTGAAGCTGGGCATGGTAGCTCATGCCTATAATCCCAGCATTCAAAGGCTGAGGTAGGATCACTGTGAGTCAGTCTAGTCTGGCCTGGGCTACAGAGTGAGTTCTATGTCACCCTGCCTCAAAACTGCCTCCAATTTTTTTTTTTTTTTTTTTAGAAATGACATTTGTGATAAGATTCATCATAAATTGGCAAGTACTGTTAGAAATTTGTTTTCTGATTTTTCTGCTCCTCACAGTTGGTTATTTAAAGTACACTTTTGGGTTCAGCAGTCACAGGCACTTACTTGGAAAGCTGCTGCTGGCCTGGGTCTCAGTTGCCCGGCCACCCGTGTACAGCATTCATTTGCAGCAGTAAGAGACCCCTGCGTGACATGCACACGCAGGCAATTGAAAAGATGCACAGTACATTCCTAGGGGCCTGGGGTGGTGACTAGGTGGATCAAGTGCTTGCCATGCAAGCCCGAGTACCTGATTTTAGAGCCCCAGAATCTAACGAAAGCCCGGCACCGTAGAAAGTGTCTAATTCCAGTGCTCTCAAGGGTGACGAGGGAGGTGGAGACAGAATTTCTTGGAAGCTCGTGGGCCAGCTGCTCTGGCAAACCCAGCAGTGAACAGTGAGAGATGCTACCTCGAAACCAAAACAACACCCCCCCCCAAAAAAAAAAACTCACCCAAAAAACCAGGTGGAAGGTGAAGACTGACACCCGAGGTTGCCCTCTGACCACGTTGTGCCGTGGTCTGCATGTGTCTGCACTCACATACGTGAGCGTGCATGTGCCTGCTACGCCGTGTAGTGACCCAGACTGTCTTTAGGGAGTTCGTTCCAGGAGCCCCTGGAGATTCCAGAATTCAAGGGTGCTCAAGTCCCTTATAAAATGGGGTAGTGTTTGCATCACTCCCCATGTGCTTTGAATTGTCTCTAGACTACCTGCACCAGTGAACACCTAGCGTAATGAAATGCTGCGTTACTTCCTGACCAAAGAATGGCAGGGGAAGGTGTTTGTGCAGGTGGAAAGTAGTCAGCGCATGTGCATTTTCTTTCTTTAATATTGTTCACGGTGGATTGAATTCGCGAAGGCGGATGCTGACTCTATGATGCTGTTTTGTGCTTTTTTTTGTTGAGCTACATGTTTTCTGTTTGCCTTATAAGTAGCTTAATATGTACTTCTTTTTAAAAAGTTATTTATTTGCAAGCAGTGACAGACAAGAGAAACAAAGAGAACGGGCACACTAGGGCCTGTAGGTGCTGCAGACAAACTCGAGACACATGTGCCACCTTGTGCATCTAGCGTTACATGGGTACTGGGGAATTGAACTTGGGCCGTTAGGCTTTGCAGGCAAGTGTGGTTAGCCCTGGTACCAAGTTCTGGGGGCTGAACTTGACCAACCACAATGTCTAAATCCCATGAAAGACTTCCCTTCCAGGAGGAGTCCTGGTTGTGGAAAAACAGGTCTAGGAAACTAGACAAGAGCTAAGAAGTCAGATCTTCTTTATGTGTTTGTTTAGTTTTTTTTGTTTTTCGAGGTAGGGTCTCGCTCTAGCTCAGGCTGACCTAGAACTCTGTAGTCTCAGGATGCCCTCAAACTCATGGTGGTCCTCCTACCTCTGCCTCCTCAGTGCTGGGATTAAAGGTGTGCACCACCCCACCTGGATTCATCTTTGATTTCTAGCAAGTGCAAACTTTCCTGTGCTTTTCACCTTCAGGGGTCCAGTCACCCTAAGTGTACCTTCCTCTCTTTCCTCCCTCTCATGAGAAGACACTTTAGCTACTGTTAGAGGGAAGGGGCGATGATGTTAGATCGTGAACTGTTTCCTGCTGAATGGCGCATGGAGTTGTGGCAGTTAGAGAGTCTTTCCCTGAGAGGGGAGCTACTCTAAAGGACCCTGAAAGTGTATTGATGGAGTGCAGGAAGATAGTCTCAGAAGAGAATGCTGGGGAGAAAGAATAAAAGTAAGAAGTTAATGAGAAGTGAGCACTCAGCAAACTGGTCGCCTTCAGGGGTGTCCTTCTTGTGGACGTCAAGGCCCAGGGGAGCATTTGAGGAAACCCAGGTAGACGGAGTTGGATTGTCTCGAGACCATCTGAGCATGAGCTGGCTGAGATTTTCTTCCAGAACTGTTCACTGAATGACACAATAATGTCTGACATGATCTGAATCTGTTTCTGTTTGGCTTATAAAACAGACAACAAATTAGTAGAGTTATCAGGAACATATACTCAACATTTAACTTTGATAGTGGTGAACATACCATATTTTAAAAATGCCTTCCATAGTGTACCTTTTAAAATTTGTCCTGGGGGTAGCCATGGCCAAAGGTTGGTACTGTAGCCATTGGGTACCATTAAAGGCTGTACAAATATATTTTTGGTCTCAGGACTTACTTAAGGATGTCCTGGCACAAGTTAGAAGAGATTCATTCCCCATTGTGTCCAATATAAGGAAGTCTTCTGAATTAAGCAACTCATGGTCAATGTTGTCCATATATAGTTTAGATTTTAAAATAACCCTTTTGACATCTCTGGTTGAATTTTGTGTTTGACATCATTCCAGTTCAGCACATAAAAAATCTGTCATATTTTCAGTAGGTGCATAGTATTTAATAGTTAAAAAATGTTTTGCTGGGCTGGAGAGATGGCTTAGTGGTTGAGGCACTTGCCTGTGAAGCCTAAGGACCCATGTACAACTCCTCAGATCTCTTGTGCACCAGATGAACAATTTGTTATAAGGATTTCTTTTGTTAATGACATGATTAATTTTGAGATTTTTTTTTTTTTTTTTTTTGAGTCAGGATCCCATTCTGGCTCAGGCTGACCTTGAACTCACAGGGGATCTTCCCACCTCAGCTTCCTCAGTGCTAGGATTAAAGGCATGAGTCACCCTACCCAGTTTGGAGAATCTTTGTCTTTTAAGAGAGGAGTATAGCTTGTTCATATGCGTTGATTACTGATAATCTTTGTGATCACTACTATCTCATTCCCTTTCATATGTATTCTTTTATCCCCACTGAGTTCGAAAATGTTACCATATTTTTCTGTCCTCCTGATAGTTTCCGTTTAATATTTAACAAACTTAAAGTTGTTTTTACCACTGAACTGAAGTTTTTAATTTCCCTTGCCCCACACATATGCTTCCCTTTGTTGTGGTTTTATTGGATTTTATCAGATCAATGAGTCCCAAATTGTTTTTCCTTGTCTTCCTTCTTGCAAATATATGATCCCTCTTATGTTTTAGAATTAACTCTAAAATTGCATTAAGTTTCAAGAGATTGGGGTATATAGCTCAATGGTAGAATGTCTGCTTAGTATGTGTGAGACCCTGGCTTCAGTCCTTAGCACCAAGAAAACACCCCCATGCCTTGTTCAACGAAAGAACCCAAACAGAAAACCCAAAACAAAGCCCAAGGAAAAGCACTGAACTTCGTAGTTATGTTACTGTTAATTAACTGGGTTTAAACATCTAGTAATGAGCTAGGTGTCGTGGCATGTGCTCGATGTCCCAGCTGGTCAGGAGGCTCAGAGGCAGGAGGCCAGCTGGGGCAGCATAGCCATATCCCACCCCTGCAAACAAGCAGAAAGCAAGTTTTTGCACTTTGTTATTATTGTTTCCTCATAATTCATATCCTTCCTTTTCTGTTATCCTAGTTTATTTGGAAAAGAGGAGACCTTTTTTTTTTTTAAGTGGTTCAAAATTCTTTTTCAAAATGTCCTTTGTTCCATTACTTTGTAGTAGTTAGTGCTGAAGATGACAGGTCTTCTGATAGTTGACAGTTTGATTGTTTGAAATTGCTTGACATGAATGACTTCCTGTGTGGAACAGGTAGTTTATTATATGTAATTACGTTTAGCCTCCTACAAGAAGACTGTCACGCAGGGGATTGCTATCTAGAATCTACCAAGAACTCCAAGAAAAAAATTAAGCAACTAACAAATAGATCATTGAGTCAATGAACAGAAAAATTAGTTGAATAGACAGTTTTAAAAGAAGAAATGCATCTCGCTCTCTTAAATAAATAAATAAATAAATAAATAAATAAATAAATAAATAAAAATTAAAAAAAAGGCTGCTGGAGAGATGGCTTAGTGGTTAAAGTGTTTGCATGCAAAGCCAAAGGACCTCGGTTTGAGTCCCCAGGTCCCACGTAAGCCAGATGCACAAGGTGGCGCATGCGTCTGGAGTTCATTTGCAGCAGCTGGAGGCCCTGGCGTGCCCATTCTCTCTCTCTCTCTGTCTGTCTGCCTTTCTGTCTCTTATAAATGAATGATAAATGAATAAAATTAAAAGAAGAAATACAAATGGCCAATAAGCATCTGAAAACAGGTTCCATACCTGCCAGAGAAGGGCAGATTACAACCGCCCCATTTTCAGCACTGCAGCTGTGGAACGGGCGGGGTGTGGAGGTGCTGCTGAGGGGACGCGAGCCATAGTTGCACTTGACTAGTTGCCAATTAGAACTTAATTTCTCTCTTCGATTTTTTTTTGGGGGGGGGGATGGAATATAAAAGCAGATGTTCTTGGGCTGGAGAGATGGCTTAGCGGTTAAGCGCTTGCCTGTGAAGCCTAAAGACCCTTGTTCGAGGCTCGATTCCCCAGGACCCATGTTAGCCAGATGCACGAGGGGGCGCATGCGTCTGAAGTTCGTTTGCAGTGGCTGGAAGCCCTGGCGCGCCCATTCTCTCTTTCTCTCTATCTGCCTCTCTCTCTCTCTGTCACTCTCAAATAAATAAATAAAAATGAACAAAAAATTTAAAAAAAAGCAGATGTTCTCTTTGTTTATTTTATTTTTTTGTTTTTTTGTGGTAGGGTCTCACTCTAGCCCAGGCTGACCTGGAATTCACTGTGTAGTCTCAGGGTGGCCTTGAACTCACAGCGATCCTCCTACCTCTGCCTCCCTAGTGCTGGGATTAAAGGTGTGCATCACCACGCCCAGTTGCTTGTGTTATTTTGAGACAATAATTCTAAATAATTTGGAAGAAATGACTATTATAAAAGATGGAAGGAAGTTTTCACCTAACTGGTAAATGGGATAGAAAAGGGACAGCCAGTCTTCTCCAGCTGTAGATTCCATATTCTACACAGGGCTTCTCCCTGTGAGGCCCAGGCTGGCCTTGAACTTTTGATACGTCTGCATCAGTCTACATATACTGGGATTCACACACTGTACTGCCATGCTCAGCTCAAAAAATAGAGGTCTTAATTAAAAAAAAAATTTATTAAAGAGAAAGGCAATAAAAACGAGAGAGAGAGACAGAGAGAGAGAGAGAGAGAGTATGTGTGCAAGGGCATGCCAGGGCCTCCTGCTGCAGCACATGAATCAGACACATGTGCCTTTTGGCATCTGACTTTATGTGGGTACTGGGAAATTGAACCTGGGCCATCTGGCTTTGCAAGCAAGTGCCTTTAACCAATAAGCCATTAAAAAATTTAAATGTCTTACTTATTTTTTCATAGTTTCTTGAGAATGGCCACGCCAGGGCCTCCAGGCACTGCAAACAAACTCTAGACACACATGCCCCCTTGTGCATCTGGCTTACATGGGTCGTGGTGAATTGAACCGGGTCCTTTGGCTTTGCAGGCAAACGCCTTAACTGCTAAGCCATCCCTCCAGCCCTGTTAACTTATTTTTCCTTTCTTCCATCCATCCATCCTTGTGAGTGCCACAGCACGTGAGTGAAGATCAGAGAACGAGGTTCAGGTTGGTCCTCTCCTTGCCACCTTGAGGTTGGGTTTCTCTCTGGCCCTCCCTCCACTGATGTTCTTTGTTGCACTTGCTGGGAGCCTCCTGAACGTTCTCATGTCTTCGCCTATCATCTCTCCAGCAGCATGCTGAGATTACAGAAGCCCACCCTATAATGTCCTGCTTTTTTTTATTTTTTATTTTTTTATGGGAGAAAGAGAATTGGCACACCAGGGCCTCTAGCCACTGCAGTTGAACTCCAGGTGTGTTTGCCACCTGTGTGCATGTGTGACTGTGTGCTTCTGGCTTATGTGGGCTCTGGGGAGTCGGACCTGGGGTCCTCAGGCTTTGTAGGAAAGTGCCTTAGCTGCTAAGCTATCTTCCAATGTCCTGTTTTTTTTTTTTTTTTTTTGGTTTTTCGAGGTAGGGTCTCACTCTGGCCCAGGCTGACCTGGAATTAACTATGTAGTCTCAGGGTGGCCTCGAACTCATGGCGATCCTCCCACCTCTGCCTCCCAAGTGCTGGGATTAAAGGCGTGCACCACCACGCCCGGCCAATGTCCTGTTTTTTATGTGGGGTCTGAGGATTGAACTCCCACACTCAGGCTTGAGCAGTGAGGTTTTCATTCACCAAGCCGTCATCTCCCTACCCGAAAGCAGAAGCTTTGATGGAACCCACCCCCATCTTACTCAGGACGCCTAGGACTTAAGTTTTCGTGCATTTGGATCTAAGAACAGTGCATGATGTGTTTGAGACATAACACATACCTCGAGATTCACTCGTAGCATCCTGTAGTCAGATCCATCAGCTTCCCAGTAGAGCACATGCCTAACTGAGGCATACTGGCTTTGTACTGTAGGTAGCCTCTTGCGTGGTTAGGTCAGGGTTGACTCAGTGACACGACACTGCATGCAGCCGCTTGCGGGGTTAAGTCAGGGTGTACTTAGTGACTTTGTTGCTAATTTGTAGAAAGCCTTACAGGTGTTTTGGATTTTGGAATTGCACTTACGAGATCATCCTTTGGACTTAAAGGCTTATCTTCTGCTTCTCCTGGGTCAGACACCTCACTTTGGAGACTGTTGAATGAGCAGGAGCTTGTGCACTATCGATTTCTGTGGGGACATTCCTCTTTAGCCTCTTAAATTCAGGTTTTTTTTTTTTTTTTTTTTTGGTTTTCCGAAGTAGGGTCTCACTGTAGCTCAGGCTGATCTGGAATTCACTATGTAGTCTCAGGGTGGCTTCGAACTCACAGCAATCCTCCTACCTCTGCCTCTCGAGTGCTGGGATTAAAGGCGTGCACCACGTCTGGCTTCTGTCTCTCTTTTTAAAAAAATATTTTATACTTGGATATAAAGGGTACCAGCCACTGCAAATAATTCCACATGCATGTTCCACTTTGTGCATCTTGCTTATGTATGGGTACTGGCAAATTGAATCTAGGTCCTCAGGCTTTGCAACCAAGTGCCTTTAACCTCTGAGCCATCTCTCCAGCCCAAGAGGGGTGGATTTAGCATTATGGTAAAATTTTTCAAATAATCTTTAATATCTAAAATTTATTTGACTATTAGAATGTAAGATTTAGGGCTGGAGAAATGGCTAGCGGTTAAGGCGCTTGCCTGTGAAACCTAAGGACTCAAGTTCAATTTCCCCAGGACCCACATAAACCAGATGCACAAGGTGGTACATGCATCTGGAGTTCGTTTGCAGTGGTTGGAGGCCCTGGTGTGCCCATTCTCTCTCTGCCTCTTTCTGTCTCTCTCTTTCACACAAATCAACAAGTAAAAGAAAAAGAATACAACATTTAATTTACCTTACACTTTTAATCCAGTAAACGTGATGCCTAGTTATCTCATTATTACGCAGATGAAGTAAGTCAGTATGAAGTTGGGTGGAGAGAGGCTTTGAGAGTGAAGTAAGCTGGGAGTCTTGCTTTGAGATCACACCCACCGGGTGTTAACTTGAGCCTGCTACCCACTGACATGTGACTGTAGGTGTTACTTCTCCGACTCTCAATTTCTTCATGCCTAAAAATGGGGATAAGAGTGCTAATTTTAGGGTTGTTGAGAAAGTTGGATAAAATGTGTGTAGAGCACCAAGCTTGGTATTAAAATAGTGGCTAGCATTATTAAAAACAATCCTATTTTCATTAATTTAACATTTCTCAAGAGTAAGGAATGTGGAATATACCAACCAGCTGGCAGGTCATAGAGGCCAAGGAATTTTAATTACACTTGAGCCTCCAAACCAGTTAAGTAGCTTGATGGGTCAGGGAGACTGAGGTGGATACTCAAGGTGGTTAGCTTGCCGTAATCTCTCTAGTACTTTTCGTCACATTTGATACGGGGTTAAAAGTTGAATAAATCCATAAATCAGAAATAGAAGTTGCTGGTTGGTTGGCAGATGGCAACAGTTATGCTGTAGTAACTAATTACATTTGAATAATTGCAAATGACTTGTAAATTCCATTTTAAATATATTTAAAGAAAATATTTTATTTATTTATTTATTTGAAAGAGAGAAAGAGGCAGAGAGAGAGAGAGAGTGAGAGGGAGAGAAAGAGAGAATGGGCATGCCAGGGCCTCTAGTCACTGCATATGAACTCCAGACACATGCGCCACCTTGTGTTTCTGGCTTACATGGGTCCTGGAGAATTGAACCAGGATCCTTTGGCTTTGCAGGCAAATGCCTTAACTGCTAAGCCATCTCTCCAGCCCTGTAAATGCCATTCTATTTTACTTACTTCAAAAAATATTATATGTTTGTAAGGAGAGAGAAAGAGAGAATGAGTGAGAACGAGCATACCAGCTTCTCTTGGCATTGCAAACCAACTCCAAGTGCATGTACCACTTTGTGTATTTGGCTTTCATATGAGTACCACGGACTTGAACCTGGGAATGTTAGGCTTTGCAAGCATGTACCATTAATTATTGAGCCTGTAAATTCTGTTTTAATGTTAGATGAAATATTTTAATATGGACAAAAATTTTATGTGTTAGCTAGGCATCATATTAATCTACTAAGGTATCCGAGTAGATAAATTAGCAATGCAACATACACATTAAACCTTACCTATTGACCAATTATTACTACATTTATATTTTTTTTAATTTGAGAGAGAGAGAGAGAGGGGAAGAGAATGGGCTCACCAGGGCCTTTAGCCACTGCAAACGAACTCCAGATGCACGTGCATGTGTGCATGTGTGACATTGCGTGCTTGCATCACTGTGCATCTGGCTTAGGGGACACCTGGAGGTTCAAACATGAGTTCTTAGGCTTTGCAGGGGAGCACCTTAACTGCTAAGCTCTCTCTCCAGCCCTGCAATATGTGTTTTATTTTATTTATTTGAGAAAGGAGGAGAAAGAATGGGCATACCAGGACCTCTAACCACTGCATTCAAACTCCATATGCATGCACCACCATGTGCAGCGGGCTTACATGGGTACTGGGGGATTGAACCTGGGTCCTTGGGTTTAGCAAGCAAGCAGCTTAACTGCCTGGCCATCTCTCTAGCCCCCAACTATTAGAATATGTTTGGACACCTGTACACTCCTTTCCATTGCATTGCTTTCCTTTCTTTCCTAAGGTAATGAACATAAGTGAGTTATCATCATTCCATGGGAATCTTTATAGTTACGCTATGTTTTTCTGTGTCTCCAAACAATTTACTTACTTAACCTACAACAATTTACTTATATAACACTTGATGTTCTATAATTTTTCAATGAATGTTCATCTTTACGATTGAATTCCATAGTAGTTTCACTTCAGGTACTGTGTTTAGATATGTGTCTCCTGTCTTGTTAAACTTATCTTGTTTGTTATTATTATTTTGCTGTTACATAAAGTGCTAATTTAGACAGTGCTTATTCCATATTAAAGTGGTTCATATGCCGACCTACTTGCAGTGAGAACTGTAGTTCACTTACATTTTCTTTTTTGGGTTGATATTTTACTTTAATCTTTGTGATTTTGAGTTTTTCTTGGTTCTTTTAAGAGCTTTTTTTTTTTTGGTTTTTGAGGTAGGGTCTCATTCTAGCCCAGGCTGACCTAGAATTCACTATGTAGTCTCAGGGTGGCCTTGAACTTCACAGTGATCCTACCTCTGCCTCCCGAGTGCTGGGTTCAAAGGCATGCACCACCACACCTGGCTAAGAGCTTATTTTTGATTAAAAAAAAGAATTATTACCGATCTTGAGCAGCAGCCTGTGCTGGGATTGTAAACTTTTCCAGCAAAAAGCTTTCAGCTATGTAAGTTCTCTGTTGCTGAAGGTGGGAGAGAAGCCGTTACGACTTAGAGCAGATGGACATCCGTGTTGCGGTAGAATGAGTCAAAAGCTTTCATCGGCTCATTCATCAAATGGTGGCAGATGTCTTCGTGAAGCTTGGGGAGCAAGAGCATTGCTCCCAAGGATAATAGGGCAGGCCACAGCAAGCAGAAAAGACGCCAAGGGCTCAGCTAGGGAATTAAGTGTTTTGAAATGAACATTTTCAGAAATAACCCATGTCAGAGCTAGTGGTTTAAGATGAGCACGGATGTGGAGGGGTCTTAGCGTCACGAGAGAGCAGTGAGATGTTGCCCTTGTTACTTAACATCCTCTGTTCTGCTAGGGTTTCTGTAAACAGCAGCCTTTGTTTTAAAATCAGCCACGCTCTCGTGACAGTTCCCTGGGGCTCATTTTGGCCGGGGAGCAGGTTGCTGTGTGCCCCTTTTTCGAACTCTTGGTGCTCGTCTGTCCACAGCTGTTCAGGGGCTTTGCAGGTGTTGGAACTGTGGGGAGCAGGGAAGGGTTTGGATGTGCTTTTGTGTGCCTTAATGGCTTTCCTGAAGTGCTCTTTAAAGCCGTGCATTGTGGAAAGTGGTTCTTTTTTTAACAAGTTGTCATTGCGTGCTTAATGGTTTCTTTTAAAGTGTATACAGCTTGTGAGCCTGTGAATGTTATCACTGAACTTTGTGGAAAATGAACTTAGAGATGAAAAACATGTAAATAAAGCCGGGCGAGGTGGTGCCGCACGCTTTTAATCCCAGCACTCGGGTGGCAGAGGTAGGAGGATTGCTGTGAGCTCGAGGCCAGCCTGAGACTCCATAGTGAATTCCAGGTTAGCCTGGACTAGAGTGAGACCCTACCTCGAAAAACCAAACAAAAAAAAAACAAACAAAAAAACCCCCCAAAACAAAACAAAACTGGCATTGCATTTTGGTCTACTTTATTGAGGGGTGACAGTTATAGCTAGATTCTTACTATGTGGTAGGGGGGTTACACTGTGGTAAATGCTAAGTGCTAGGGTGATACACTCTGGTAAATGCTAAGGTGCTAGCTTGCCAAGCCTAAGGACCCAGGTTCGATTCCCCAGAACCCATGTAAAGCCAGATGCACAAGATGGTGCGTGTGTCTGGAGTTTGTTTTCGGTGGCTAGAGGCCCTAGCATGCCCATTCTCTCTCTCTTTCTCTTTTTCTTTCTCTCCCCCTCTCTTAAATAAATAAATAATACTTCTAAATAGCAACTATACTCCTATAGCTCTTACTAGTGTAACGAGTTTGTGTAAATACTTGCTTAGGACCCCGATGGTTCTCTTTGTTGTTAGCTTGACTGTTAAGTGATGGACCACCATTGCTGTTGCTGCTGGAATTCATGTGTGCACAGGGCAGGGCATTTAGAAAGCCACAGAAGACTGTCATACAGCATTTTGGTAATTATCTTCCTAGTTTTTCTATGCAAGTGTGTTATCTAACTTTTAAATATTTTTATTTATTTGAGAGAGGGAAGGAGGCAGAGAGGGAGAGGGAGACGGAGAGAGAGAGAGAGAGGAGAATGGGTACACTAGGGCATCAGCCACTGCAAACGAACTCCAGATGCATGCGCCACCTTGTGCATCTGGCTTACCTGGGTTCTGGGGAATTGAACCGAGGTCCTTTGGCTTTGCAGGCAAGTGCCTTAACCACTAAGCCATATCTCCAGCTCTTATTTATTTTATTTTATTTTTGGTCAAAATGTTTTATTGTAGCTTCTTGCAAAACTACTTGGTAAAATGCTCAAATGTTTTTCCATGTCAGCAATGTTTTCCATATTTTAAAAAATATTTTATTTTTGGGCTGGAGAGATCGCTTAGTGGTTAAGACATTTGCCTGCAAAGCCAAAGGTCCCAGGTTCAATTCCCCAGGACCCACGTAAGCCAGATGCACAAGGTGTCACATGTGTCTGGAGTTTGCAGTGGCGTGCCCATTCTCTATCTCTTTCTCAAATAAATAAATAAATAAATAAATAAATAAATAAATAAATAAATAATAAATATACTTATCTATTTATTTATTTGAGAGAGAGAGGGAGAGAGAGAGATAGATAAAGGGGGAGAGAGAATGGGCATGCCAGGGCCTCTAGCCACTGCAAAAAACCGCCAGATTCATGTGCCACCGTATCTGGCTTACGTGAGTGCTGGGGAATTGAACCTGGATTGTTAGGCTTTGCAGGGTAGTGCCTTAACTCTGAAGCCATTTCTCCAGCCTGTGCTTAACTTTTTATGAGCTGTTTTATGCTTTTCTTGTCTTAAAAGAAAAAAAAAACAAAACATACTTAGCTTTGTATTTAATTTTTGAGGCAAGCCCACCTGACTGCCTTTTTTTACACAAGGGAGAGAGAGAGAGAGTGAAAGAGTGAGTGTGTGTGTGTGTGTGAGAGAGAGAGAGAGAGAGTGAGAATTGGTACACCGGGGCTTCTGGCCACTGCAGTCAAACTCCAGATGTGTGTGCCTCCTTGTACACTTGCGTCACTGTGCGTTTGGCTTATGTGGGACCTGGAAAGTCGAACATGAGTCCTTATGTTTTGCAGGCAAGCACGCTTAACCGCTGAATCATCTCTCTAGCCCTTAAGTTTTTATTTTTGATATTTTGTACTATCCAGAACAGTTACAAATATAAAATATTCCTTTGTTCCTGTTACTTTGGTCACATAGATTACATTTTAACACTGTGTTGCAAAGGAGTGTTTCTGCTGCATGTAGCGGAGGTTCCTGTGGGTCTGGAGTTGGCGACAGCACAGGGAGCAATGGCTTGTCTAGACGGCACGACTGGAGGAGCCTGGCTTTCCTGGCAGCTCTTGTTGGCTGTGGTCCTGCCCATGTGATTGCTGGCTGCTTCTCTCCAGCCAGGCTTCTGGGCATTGGCTTGATGCGCCTAATGTAGGACTCTTGACAGCAAGGGAGAGTCATAGACAGATAGTGACAGCCACATGACATCTGCACTGGCCTTCGTGACCTAACTTCAGAAGTTACATGCCTGCACTCTGTTTAATGAAGCATTACATGTGTGCTGAGGTCTGAAGGGGAGGGAAGCAGACTGTCGTGATGGTATAGGGTCAGAGCATGGGGGATAAGGGTATAGATTAGCGTGCCATCTTTGGAAAATTCCGTCTGGCACACTTCATTTTAAATATACTCTCAAGTTTTCAGAAAAATAATTCATTTATAGTGCATGCATAAAGTAGGGAATAATACACTTATTTTAGTATTAAAATTTGTGAATTTAAAAAAGCTCATGAAATATATTATAATTCTTGGCAGTTTTTAAAAAGTTTTAAGAGATATGAAAACTAAAAATTACTTTTATTGCCCTGAATCACATAATTATGAAAATTTTTTCATAATGTTTTATCTGTTGATAGACTTCAGAATTTACTTAAACAGCTTATCTTTATGAGAAATAGAACAGTTTTCTACTTTGTAAACTTTTGTTAGTTGTGGAAGTAATAATTGTAGAAATAACTATAGAATTATTGTTGCAAAATGGACATTATCTGGGATTATGTGATTTGATGTGTAGTATAGTAACTTGTCAGTCACCTAAGGGATGGTTATGAATGTTCTGTATGGTTGTGGATTAGCTGGGTAATTTAAGTTGTTTTTTTTTTTTTACCCTTCAATGATTAAGGAAGGAAAGCCAGGTCCCTTTGTTGGGTATTCGTTTCTGTCCCCAGAAGGGAGGACTAGGTGACAGCGCAGCTCAGCCCGCTGACGTGCGTCCTCGGGAGTGGAGGCGTGGGGTGGTATGAGTGTGGACAGCCTCTCTGCGCAGCTGCAGCTGTGTGGTGGTTAGTCTGTGCTGCGCTTAGACTACACCGTGACTTCTGGGCTTGTGGCTGATGATCACTTTTGTGACTGGTAGTCTCACCACAGCGTGTGAAGTGTCCTGTGTCACCCGCTGTCAGCCGGCTCTGCGGGGCAAATCCTGAAAGGAACTTGGAGGCCGTCTACCCTGGAAGCCAGAGCTCTGGGGAAAACCCCGAGATACAATAGTCGCAAGAGCCACTGGGAAGGAGAACAAGTTGTTGGAGTGGGATTAACTCACACACGAGTGACCGAGTGTTCTCTGATAACTTGAGACTTCAGTTTCTTAACTTCTGTTAAATATTGTAGACTTTGTCTAGGACATGTGACGATTTTGGTCACTAAATTCTTTTTTTTAAAAACATTTATATTTATCTAGTTATTAGAGACAGAGAGAGGGAGGGAGAGAGAGAGAGACTGAGGAAGAGAGAGAGAATGGGCACACCAGGGCCTCCAGCCACTGCAAATGAACTCCGGATGCGTGTGCCCCCTTATGCATCTGGCTTACGTGGGATCTGGAGAATTGAACCTGAGTCCTTAGGCTTCACAGGCGAATGCCTTATCCACTAAGCCATCTCTCCAGCCCTGGTCACTAAATTCTTTCTGAAGACTATTGCATTTAATTAATATATATATTAAAGTCAAACTAACTAGATAGAGTGAGGCAAGCCTGTAATCCCAGCTTTGGGAAGTGGAAATAGGAGAATCATCCTGCCTGGGCTACACAGTGAGACTGTGTTTCGCAATATGAATAAATAAATGCACTGTAGTCCTGTTTGCATTCTACTTTAACCCCCAGTCATATGTGTCCTTTGTGTATCACTTTACCTTCTGTATGAATGGAAGCATTTTATCAATTTATAGGTAATAATACTGGCTCTAGAGTGGTTTAAGTTAATTTTAAAAAATTTTATATTTTGTGTAACTAGTAAGTTATAGAAAGTAGGGTCTTAAATTACATAACCCTGTTTTGTCATTTAATGTAACGGTATGAATATGCAGGTTGGAAATCATGTCTCATCTTGCCATTTTCCAGTCTGACTGTATAATTCATCTCCAAGCCTCTGATTATATTTTATGTTCCTGCTAAAACGTGAATTCTCTTGGTTAATTTACACACACTGATCTCTTGTGATTTCTCCTTCCTTTCATTTCTCCTCCCCTACTTTTTTTTGAGAAAAATTTTTTTCTCAGATTACATGTTCCCAAAGAAGAACAATTTCATTTTCTACAACTCAAGTCCAGAAAGCTACTTGTAGCTGTTTTAGAAACAGCCTTCTCCATGTACTGCAGCTCAGTATGTCTTCTGTAGGGCCCTGCATGAGAAGGTTCCGAGGATGTCATACACCCTCCTACTCAAAGTCTTTTCTCCTTGTCCCATTTTATTTACTTATTTGTTTATTTATTTTTGGTTTTTCAAGGTAGGGTTTCACTCTAGCGCAGGCTGACCTGAAATTCACTATGTAGTCTCAGGGTGGCCTTGAACTCATGGCGATCCTCCTACCTCTGCTTCCCGAGTGCTGGGATTAAAGGTGTGTGCCTCCATTCCCGACTATTTATTTATTTATTTTTAGAGAGAATTGGCACGTCAGGGCCTCAGTCACTGAAATCAAACTCCAGGTGCTTGCGCCACCTAGTGGCCACGTGCAACCTTGCACTTGCCTCACTTTTCTGCGTCTGGCTTATGTGGGATCTGGAGAGTGGAACATAGCTCCTTAGGCTTTGTAGGCGAGTGCTTTAACTGCTAAGCCATCTCTCCAGCCCTCTTTGTCCCATTTTAGTGGACATGAGAGCTGGCATAGGCAACCTTTATGTGATAACAGTCTACTCCTTACCATCCTGATCAAGGAGGATGATCATGGTATCTTCTCATCTGTTATTTCTGTGAAATGTTTCCTTATTCTTTTTTTCTGATGTAGTTTTGGTGCTGGCAACTGATTTCAGAAACTTGGGCCTATACCATGCAGTTAACTACCAAGGCAACCCCAAGCTCTAATTAGTGTGTTACTATTTGTTTTTGCTTGATGGCTCCCTTCCCTCCTTCCTTAACTTTTCCTGTTTTTGAGATGTCTTCCTATATAACCTGGGCTGGCCTTGAATACACAGTCCTGTCTCTGCTTCCTGAGGGCTGGGATTACAAGTATGATCCTTGTTTTTAAGCAGAACAGTTCTAGATTTCAGTTTATTACACTGCTTGTTCCTAAATGCCTCCAAGGCTTATCCTTTTTTTCTTTTAAATGAACTCCTTAATGTTTTCTCATTTACTCCTTTTATGTCTTTGTTTTCTGCCCTATAGCCACCAAGTTCTGAATAGCTCTACTCTATTTCTTTCTTTCTTTTTTTCTTTTGGTTTTTCAAGGTAGGTCCTCACTCTAGCCCGGCTGACCTGGAACTCACTAAGTAGTCTCAGGGTGGTTTCGAACTCATGGCGATCCTCCTACCTCAGCCTCCTGAGTGCTGGGATTACAGGTGTGCGCCACCACACCCGGCACTACACTATTTCTGTCTGCTTTTCTTGTCCCTCATTCTAATTTAACTGTCAACATGTGTACTTCTGGAGACTCTTCAAACTTCTACAGTCTCTTACTTTAGCCACTTCTCTTTTTCTTATCTCTTTGCATTATGGAAAGGGTGATATTTGAAGCCTGCCTCCAGCACGCACTGATGGCCACTGCCCATCTCCACAGCTCAGGATCTGGGTGGTAGGAGACTGCAGGATGCTGCATGAAGCTTACTTGGTGTTGGGGTGCGCACAGGCTTGTGTGGTCTAGCAGGAATCCTGGTTTCCTGTCAGCTTGCTGCCTTCTCCTCCTCCTCCTTCCTCTCCTTCTGGGTTACCTCATAGAAATGGGCTTGTGCCCAGGCTCTGCTCTTTGTTTGAAAGCTGGTCACCTGGATGTAGAAAAAGCTATTCAGGCTCTTTTCCTTCTTATTAGGGAGTGGCAACAGGGGGTTCATTCTTGTTGAGTTTAGTAATTAACAGCACTGTTTTGTATTCTAGTTCCTGCATATGCAGCACATATTTGAGTTTCAGAACATGCTATCTCACCTTTAAGGAACACACTGCCTTCTCCAAAGAAGCTGAAGTTCTGACTTAAAAGGCCTTGATTCTTTCATTTCATTAGGGAAAAACTTCTCAACTTTGGCACAGTAAGAATGATGCACCCCCACACTGCCCATTAGGTATTGTGAGCATGGCCAGTCTTTTTAAAATTTATTTTCACTTACTTATTTGAAAGCAGAGAGAGAGAGAGCTAGAGAGATAGAGAAGAGAGACAGACACAGAGAGAATGGGCACGCCACGACCTGTAGCCACAGCAAGCGGACTCCAGATGTATGTGCCCCTTGCGCATCTGGCTTACATGGGTCTTAGGGAAACGAACCTGGGTCCTTTGACTTTGCAGGCAAATTCCTTAACCACTAAGCCATCTCTCCAGCCCTTTTGTTTTTTCAAGGTAGGGTCTTGCTCTAGCCGGGGCTGACCTGGACCACTATGTATTCTCAGGGTAGCCTTGAACTCACGGTAGTCCTCCTACCTCTGCCTCTTGAGTGCTGGGACTAAAGGCGTGTGACACCACGCCCAGCTGTGTGGCCAATCTTGTATTTAATTCCTACCTTTCCCTTGCCCTCCCCCCCCCATTATTATCATCTTGAAATTCTTGCATTACTTGCATTACAGTTACTTATTGACATTTTCTTTTCCTGAGGTAGGGTCTCACTGTAGCCCAGGCTGACCTGGAATTCACTATGTAGTTTCAGGGTGACCTCGAACTTACAGCGATCCTCCTACCTCTGTTTCCCGAACTGACAATTTTTATACATATATACAATGTATCCTGATCATAATTCCTTCCCATTACCTTCTCTTGTCGCCTTTCCCACCCCCCCATGCATTGAACCCCTTCTTCCCAAGCAGCCCTTCTACTTTGATGTTCTTTTCCTGGGGGGGGGGGGTGTGTGTCCGCGTGCACGCGCGTGAGAGAGAAAGAGAGAGAGAGAGAGAGAGATTTGTACAGAACCTTTTCAAAGGCACAAAGATAATTTAGGAGTGAGAACTTGAATCTGGGAGTGTGTCATAACTATCAGGTTTGGGGTTTGAGACAATGGGACTGGAGGCAAACTGCTTCTTGGGCCCTCGAGTTTTCTTTAATGGCGGTATCTGTAGCGAAAAAAGCAAGCAGCTCTGGAGCGAGTCCCGAGGGAGGGGTTTGGAGGGGTCTGTAAGGGTTTTCAGGGAGAGGAAGAAGGGTAGCGCACTGTGCTTTAAGGGAGGGACGATGTGGTTTCTGGGGTGGGGAATGGCATTCCCTTCTCTCAACCCAGAGGTCATGAAGCTTTTACTCAGTTACTCTAACAGTAGGTAATTCCAGAATCCCAGACCTGGTCTGAGCGTGGCTGGTAGGAGGGAGACCGGGTTGGGGAGAGGAGGTGGTCATTCTGAAATCTTGCAACTTGTGTATGACTATAATCCTTGCTTGAAGTTCCACTTCAAGGACCATCCAGGACGTATTTATAAAGTAGTGACACTATGTTCACAAGCCACTTCGTGTTAAGAATTCTGGTTTCGTGCCGGGCGTGGTGGCGCACACCTTTAATCCCAGCACTCGGGAGGCAGAGGTAGGAGGATCGCCGTGAGTTCGAGACCACCCTGAGACTACATAGCGAATTCCAGGTCAGCCTGGACTAGAGTGAGACCCTACCTCGAAAAGAAAAAAAAGAATTCTGGTTTCAATTTATTGAATAGTGATATTAATGTTACAGAATGGTAAAGGAGCAATACCCCAATCCTGTACCCTAAGATGAAAATTATTTTCATTCAATTATTGTGACATCTTTTATAGCTTTGGTGTCTGTCCCATTTATGTGAGCAGCTTTAGTGAAGATCATTTTATCAAGTGTCTCTTTCCTTACCAGGATGGGACACTACCATGACATACTGTTTTCCATGTAACAGGGAAATTTGCTTGCTAATCATTTTGTTTGTTTTGAGACTGTATTTCTGTTGCCTAGGCTGACCTGGGACTTGCTCTTAGCTGAGGGTGAACCTGAACTCCTGGTCTTCTTATCTCTACCTCTTAAGTGCTAGGATTGTAGGTGTGCACCACCAGGCCCATCCTTTGCTAACCGTTTTCTAAAATTTATTGTTTATTTATTTATTTTTAATTTTTTGTTTTATTTTTATTTATTTATTTGAAAGTGACAGACAGAGAGAGAAAGAGGCAGATAGAGAGAATGGGCACACCAGGGCCTCCAGCCACTGCAAATGAACTCCAGATGCGTGCGCCCCCTTGTGCATCTGGCTAATGTGGGTCCTGGGGAGTCGAGCCTCAAACCAGGGTCCTTAGGCTTCACAGGCAAGCGCTTAACCACTAAGCCATTTCTCCAGCCCTAAAATTTATTGTTTATGATGGAAACACACTTGTGGATAAATGCTCAAGTGTATTGTTGTTTCTTTTTCCCATGAAGCCATGAGGATAAAATCATATTTTCTTCACTTAGAATAACTTTACATGGGGAATATTGCATGGCAGCAGGCCCTGGCATGCCCATTCTCTCCACACCTCTCTCTCATAAATAAATACTAAATAAATAAAATGCTCAGACGATGACAAATGGCTCATTCTTTCATGGATGAGAGCCAGGTAAATGGTATTGAATCATATTCTTACTAATGAAAACAGGAGAGAATATGCTTAGTTAAAAATTGGTATTTTTGGATCCTTTGTCTTGAAATTATATGCGGCATAAGTGTCCCCCCCTTTATTAAAATAGCTTGCAAAATGCGGCCCTCCACAGACTAGTATGCGCACAAGTATCTGTAAGTGATCTTAAGCATCGCCTTTGTGTCATAGGCATCAAGCACGATGGAACCATGTGTGACACCTGCCGCCAGCAGCCAATCATCGGCATCCGATGGAAATGTGCAGAGTGTACGAATTACGATTTGTGCACCGTTTGTTACCATGGAGATAAACATCATTTACGGCATCGCTTTTACAGAATCACTACACCAGGAAGTGAACGGTAGGGGCAACAGTCATTTTCCTCAGTTGTGACTTTGTATTCAGGTTTTATCCTCCTTAGCCTTAAATGTAGGACTGGGGAGTAGCTTTTGACAGTTGAGGGTTAGGAGGTAACAGGTAGCAGGCCAGTCATGCTATGGGCTTGCCAGGTTGTGAAGAAGACTTCTGTGAAGATAAAACCTTAAATATATTTTTTTTTGTAAGATAACTTTGCTGCTTCTTTCTCTAGTGGACTTGTGATGTTTTGAACTGTGGCAGAGATTGATATGTATTAGGTATTCTAGGAATAATGAGAGGAATATGGTGAATGGGTTATTTATTTATTTGAGGGGAGGAGAGAGAGAGAATGATAATGGGCACACCAGGGCCTCCAGCCACTGCAAACAAACTCCAGATGCCTGCGCCACCTTGTGCATCTGGCTTATGTGGGTCCTGGGGAATTGAACCTGGGTCCTTTGGCTTTGCTGGTAAGTGCCTTAACTGTTAAGCCATCTCTCTAGCCTAATATAGACATCTTAAAAATGAACAGAACATTGAAATAATGTTAGAGAAACGAAGCAAAACCCCAAATTGCTTAGAGTGTATGAGTAAGCTCACTGTAGAAGCATTCAGAGGCGACCTTGAGAAGACATCTAGATAGAGTGTGAAATCTTTCTCAGAGCGCATGGTCTTCACATGTGGCCAGAAATTTGGAGGCATTTACTGTAGGTTAAAGTAGGCCACAAATCTATTTCACGGGCACACCCACACTGTGGCTTATTACTCTTCTGTATCTATCTGCCTGTCTTGTCTGTCTTCTATTCTCCATCTATCTATCTATCTATCTATCTATCTATCTATCTATCTATCATCCATCTATCGTCTGTCTGTCTGTCTGTCTATCAATCTATCTATCTGAGACATATGCACGTGCCCCCCCAAAACACACAAGGTTGGGGGGACAGATAGAGAATAGGTGTGGCATAGCCTCTAGCCACTGCAAACTAACTCCAGACACATGCGCCACCTTGTGCATGTGGCTTACGTGGGTCCTGGGGAATTGTACCTGGGCCCTTATGCTTTGCAGGCAAATGACTTAATGGCTAAGCCATCTCTCCAGCCCATCTTTCACAGATTTTTAAACACACACCCTTGGAGGTGGGCAACACTGGGCTTACATTTCTGTCCTTGCCTGAAGCAGATGTGTACTGCACTCTAGACAGACCTTGACAAAGTCCTGCTTTGAACTTGTCTACGTGAAGCCAGGTCACTGTAGCGTTGTCTCTCTGAGGGCCTTGTTTGTAGTACTTGCATCTGAGAGACTTGAATTCCACCTCTAAAGTGGAGAAGACACATATAGTGATTGCTTGAAGTGGTTAGATTACTATTTTGACCCCACTAGTTTTTTTTTTTTGGTTTTCGAGGTAGGGTTTCACTCTAGCCCAGGCTGACCTGGGATTCACTATGTAGTCTCAGGGTGGCCTCGAACTCATGGTGATCCTCCTACTTCTGCTTCCCAAGTGCTGGGATTAAAGGTGTGTGCCACTACGCCTGGCTGACCTCACTAGTTTTTATATTTTTGTGACTGTGGGCAGATTAACTTAACGTTTTTAAAAAAATGTTGTATTTTTATTTATTTATTTAACAGAGAGTGAGAGAATGAGAATGAGTGGGTGTGCCAGGGCCTCCAGCCACTGTAAATGAACTCCAGATGCATGCCCCCCTTGTGCATCTGGCTAATGTGGGGCCTGGGGAATTGAACCTGGGTCCTTTGTCTTTGCTGGCAAACGCTTTAACCGCTAAGCCATCCCTCTGGCCCTAACTTTTGAGATTCAGGTTTCCTCATCTGTTAAGTGGATGTAATATTATACTATCTTTCTCTTAAAGAACCTAACACTTTCCACCTGTGTAAATGTTTTTGCATATAAATTACTGATTTTTTTTTTTTCGAGATAGGGTCTCACTCTAGCCCAGGCTGACCTGGAACCCACGGTGTAGTCTCTGGGTGGCCTCGAACTCACAGCAATCCTCTTACCTCTGCCTCCCGAGTGTTGGGATTAAAGGTGTATGCCACCGTGCCCGGCTACTATTACTGATTTTTATAAAAACTTTACAACAAATTTTTTATTTTTTAGGGTTCTGTTAGAGTCTCGTAGAAAATCTAAGAAGATTACAGCCAGAGGGATCTTCGCAGGTGCCAGAGTGGTACGCGGTGTGGACTGGCAGTGGGAAGACCAAGATGGAGGGAATGGGCGAAGGGGAAAGGTATGGACTTTCCCTTCACTCGTTGTGAGTCTAGAACGTCGACTCTGTGGGAGATTTTACTTGCTTCTGCATGCAACTTGGCTCATTCCCCCCCCCCCATGTTAGTAACAATTTCTAATTTTTTTTTCTGAAAGATAAAAGAATGTTCTGTTTCCTTGTGTTGGTATGTCTGGTTAGGTTTATTTTAAAATTTTTATTTATTTCCCTATGACAGAGAGAAAGAATGAGAATGGGCGCACCAGGACCTCTAGCCACTGCATGCCACTACTATGGGCATCTGGCTTATGTGGGTTTTGGGGAATGGAACCAGAGTCCTTAGGCTTTGTAGGCAAGCACCTTAACTGCCAAGCCATCTCTCCAGCTCCTGGCTAGGTTTATTTTATGTCAAGCTTCAAACTTCCATTTTGTTGTCCAGAGTACCTTTTCCTAATTTTTTAATTTATTTTTTACTTATTTGAGAGTGACAGACAGAGAAAGAGAGAGAGAGAGAGAGAATGGGCACGCCAGGGCCTCCAGCCACTGCAAACGAACTCCAGACGTGTGCACCCCCTTGTGCATCTGACTAACATGGGTCCTGGGGAATTGAGCCTCGAACCAGGGTCCTTAGGCTTCACAGGCAAGCGCTTAACTGCTAAGCCATCTCTCCAGCCCCCTTTTTTCTAATTTTTAATTAGAAATTAAATTAGTTAGAAAATTTCTAATTTCTAAATACTTATATATTTATTTACGAGAGAGAGACAGAGACAGAGTATGGCTGTGCCAAGGCCTCTTGCCAGTGAAAATGAACTCCAAAACACCAATTTGTGTGTTGCGTTTTATGTGGGTACTGAAGAATTGAACTTGTGTCTGTAGGCTTTGCAAGCAAGCACCTTTCACCATTGAACCATCTTCCCAGGCCATAGAGTGCTCCTTTGTGATTTTTCTTTTGTTTTGGTAATGAGGCCCAAACCCAGGGCCTTGCTTTTGCGAGGCAAGTGCTCATCTACTGAGCTAAATCCCTAACCCGGGAGTGCCCATTTGATTATGGCCTGACATGCTCTTAAGTTTTCCCACTATTAAAATGTCATGTGAAGGAAAGTTCCAGTGTGTAGCTCAGTGGAAGAACACACTTTGCATGCTTGAGGCACTGGGTTTGATCCCCAACCACTGAAAACAATCACCATTTGAATTAAATTGTTTTACAAATTCCTTTAAAGTCCTTTTCTGAGGGACAGTATGTATCTACTCCCCCGCCCTTCTATATAATCGGCTGGGGATCAGACTAAGGGCCTTGTCAATGCTAATGCTAGGCAGGAGCTCCACCAAGGAGCCCAGCCCCAGCCCCAGCCAGTAAGCAGCTGCTGGGTTGTCAGATCCAATACCTCTGTTACACCTTTCAGGTTATGTGGAGGATGACTGTCCATACACTGACCTCTGTTACACCTCTCAGGTTATGTGGAGGGTGACTGTCCATACACTGACCTCTGTTACTCCTCTCAGGTTATGTGGAGGGTGACTGTCCATACACTGACCTCTGTTACTCCTCTCAGGTTATGTGGAGGGTGACTGTCCATACACTGACCTCTGTTACACCTCTCAGGTTATGTGGAGGACGACTGTCCATACACTGACCTCTGTTACACCTCTCAGGATATGTGGAGGGTGACTGTCCATACACTGACCTCTGTTACTCCTCTCAGGTCATGTGGAGGGTGACTGTCCATACACTGACCTCTGTTACTCCTCTCAGGATATGTGGAGGGTGACTGTCCATACACTGACCTCTGTTACACCTCTCAGGTTATGTGGAGGACGACTGTCCATACACTGACCTCTGTTACACCTCTCAGGATATGTGGAGGATGAATGTTCATACACTGACCTCTGTTACTCCTCTCAGGTCATGTGGAGGGTGACTGTCCATACACTGACCTCTGTTACTCCTCTCAGGATATGTGGAGGGTGACTGTCCATACACTGACCTCTGTTACTCCTCTCAGGTCATGTGGAGGATGACTGTCCATACACTGACCTCTGTTACTCCTCTCAGGATATGTGGAGGATGACTGTCTATACACTGACCTCTGTTACTCCTCTCAGGTCATGTGGAGGATGACTGTCCATACACTGAGGATGACTGTCCATACACTGACCTCTGTTACACCTCTCAGGTTATGTGGAGGATGACTGTCCATACACTGACCTCTGTTACTCCTCTCAGGTCATGTGGAGGGTGACTGTCCATACACTGACCTCTGTTACTCCTCTCAGGATATGTGGAGGGTGACTGTCCATACACTGACCTCTGTTACACCTCTCAGGTATGTGGAGGGTGACTGTCCATACACTGACCTCTGTTACTCCTCTCAGGTTATGTGGAGGATGACTGTCCATACACTGACCTCTGTTACTCCTCTCAGGTTATGTGGAGGATGACTGTCCATACACTGACCTCTGTTACACCTCTCAGGATATGTGGAGGGTGACTGTCCATACACTGACCTCTGTTACTCCTCTCAGGATATGTGGAGGGTGACTGTCCATACACTGACCTCTGTTACTCCTCTCAGGTCATGTGGAGGATGACTGTCCATACACTGACCTCTGTTACTCCTCTCAGGTTATGTGGAGGGTGACTGTCCATACACTGACCTCTGTTACTCCTCTCAGGTTATGTGGAGGGTGACTGTCCATACACTGACCTCTGTTACTCCTCTCAGGTCATGTGGAGGGTGACTGTCCATACACTGACCTCTGTTACTCCTCTCAGGTTATGTGGAGGGTGACTGTCCATACACTGACCTCTGTTACTCCTCTCAGGTTATGTGGAGGGTGACTGTCCATACACTGACCTCTGTTACTCCTCTCAGGTTATGTGGAGGGTGACTGTCCATACACTGACCTCTGTTACACCTCTCAGGTTATGTGGAGGGTGACTGTCCATACACTGACCTCTGTTACTCCTCTCAGGTTATGTGGAGGGTGACTGTCCATACACTGACCTCTGTTACACCTCTCAGGTTATGTGGAGGGTGACTGTCCATACACTGACCTCTGTTACTCCTCTCAGGTTATGTGGAGGGTGACTGTCCATACACTGACCTCTGTTACTCCTCTCAGGTTATGTGGAGGGTGACTGTCCATACACTGACCTCTGTTACTCCTCTCAGGTTATGTGGAGGGTGACTGTCCATACACTGACCTCTGTTACACCTCTCAGGTTATGTGGAGGGTGACTGTCCATACACTGACCTCTGTTACTCCTCTCAGGTTATGTGGAGGGTGACTGTCCATACACTGACCTCTGTTACACCTCTCAGGTTATGTGGAGGGTGACTGTCCATACACTGACCTCTGTTACTCCTCTCAGGTTATGTGGAGGGTGACTGTCCATACACTGACCTCTGTTACTCCTCTCAGGATATGTGGAGGGTGACTGTCCATACACTGACCTCTGGGTGACTGTCCATACACTGACCTCTGTTACTCCTCTCAGGATATGTGGAGGATGACTGTCCATACACTGACCTCTGTTACTCCTCTCAGGTTATGTGGAGGGTGACTGTCCATACACTGACCTCTGTTACACCTCTCAGGATATGTGGAGGGTGACTGTCCATACACTGACCTCTGTTACACCTCTCAGGATATGTGGAGGGTGACTGTCCATACACTGACCTCTGTTACTCCTCTCAGGTTATGTGGAGGGTGACTGTCCATACACTGACCTCTGTTACACCTCTCAGGATATGTGGAGGGTGACTGTCCATACACTGACCTCTGTTACACCTCTCAGGTTATGTGGAGGACGACTGTCCATACACTGACCTCTGTTACTCCTCTCAGGTTATGTGGAGGGTGACTGTCCATACACTGACCTCTGTTACACCTCTCAGGTTATGTGGAGGGTGACTGTCCATACACTGACCTCTGTTACACCTCTCAGGTTATGTGGAGGATGAATGTTCATACACTGACCTCTGTTACTCCTCTCAGGATATGTGGAGGGTGACTGTCCATACACTGACCTCTGTTACACCTCTCAGGTCATGTGGAGGGTGACTGTCCATACACTGACCTCTGTTACACCTCTCAGGTCATGTGGAGGGTGACTGTCCATACACTGACCTCTGTTACACCTCTCAGGTTATGTGGAGGGTGACTGTCCATACACTGACCTCTGTTACACCTCTCAGGATATGTGGAGGGTGACTGTCCATACACTGACCTCTGTTACACCTCTCAGGATATGTGGAGGGTGACTGTCCATACACTGACCTCTGTTACTCCTCTCAGGTCATGTGGAGGCTGACTGTCCATACACTGACCTCTGTTACACCTCTCAGGTTATGTGGAGGGTGACTGTCCATACACTGACCTCTGTTACTCCTCTCAGGTTATGTGGAGGGTGACTGTCCATACACTGACCTCTGTTACTCCTCTCAGGTCATGTGGAGGGTGACTGTCCATACACTGACCTCTGTTACTCCTCTCAGGTTATGTGGAGGGTGACTGTCCATACACTGACCTCTGTTACACCTCTCAGGTCATGTGGAGGGTGACTGTCCATACACTGACCTCTGTTACACCTCTCAGGTCATGTGGAGGGTGACTGTCCATACACTGACCTCTGTTACTCCTCTCAGGATATGTGGAGGACGACTGTCCATACACTGACCTCTGTTACTCCTCTCAGGATATGTGGAGGGTGACTGTCCATACACTGACCTCTGTTACTCCTCTCAGGATATGTGGAGGACGACTGTCCATACACTGACCTCTGTTACTCCTCTCAGGTTATGTGGAGGGTGACTGTCCATACACTGACCTCTGTTACTCCTCTCAGGATATGTGGAGGGTGACTGTCCATACACTGACCTCTGTTACTCCTCTCAGGTTATGTGGAGGGTGACTGTCCATACACTGACCTCTGTTACTTCTCTCAGGTTATGTGGAGGGTGACTGTCCATACACTGACCTCTGTTACTCCTCTCAGGTTATGTGGAGGGTGACTGTCCATACACTGACCTCTGTTACTCCTCTCAGGTTATGTGGAGGGTGACTGTCCATACACTGACCTCTGTTACTCCTCTCAGGATATGTGGAGGGTGACTGTCCATACACTGACCTCTGTTACTCCTCTCAGGTTATGTGGAGGGTGACTGTCCATACACTGACCTCTGTTACACCTCTCAGGATATGTGGAGGGTGACTGTCCATACACTGACCTCTATTACTCCTCTCAGGATATGCAGAGGGATGGCTGTAGCAGCTAGTCTGAAAGGGGTTTTATATGGATGGTCTAGCTGAGGCAAAATAGACATGTTTGAGTAAGTTGGTTGTATTTATTTTGGACCTCATGTTTCTTCGTGTCATTATTTCTGCATTGATTCAATCAACAACTACTAGTGACTGTTCTTTTGTGTTATGCTGGGTAGATGCTAAGGACAAAAGTGAGTAGCAGGCCACATCTGAGAATCAGTTGCATTTTTACTTTTTTTCTTTTCTTTGAGACAGGGTATCATGTAGTAGAGGTTGGCCTCAACTTGCTCTGTAGCCAAGGATGACTTTGAATTTCTGATATTTTTGTCTCTACATCCTGAGTGCTAGGGTTACAGGCTTGTGCCACCATACCAGGTTTATCACGGTTACCCTTTCTTTCTTTTTTGTTTTTTAAATTTAATTAAATTAAAATAAATTTTTTTTGAGATAGGGTCTTTCTCTAGCCCATGCTGACCTAGTGATCTTTCTGCTTCTGCCTCCCAAGTGCTGGGTCTCTTTGTTCATTGCGTCCTGCAGTGAACAGCTGGCCTGCAAGCTTCTAGTGGGTTCTTTTGTCTCTGTCTCCCTTCGCGCAGTGTCTGGATTTATGTGGGTCCTGAGGATCCAGACTCGGGTCCCCATGCTCGCACAGCAGACTCCTTGTCCGCCGAGCCAGCTCCCAGTCTACAGCGTACTGTCCTTTAACGACTGCCAGGATTTTAAGTGTTGTATCAAATCATTCCTTTTCTGAGACTGCATCACTGCAGTCTCAGGACTCCCCATTGGTTTAGAATGTCCAGGTGTGGTGGCAAAATCTAGTCTAATCTAAGCAGAGAGTTTGAGGCCAGCCTGGGCTTCATCCCGCGTCAAGTGTTTAGCTCATTAGTGGAGTGTTTTCCTGGCTAGCATGCAGAAAGCCCAGGGCTTGATTCCCAAGCACCTCCAGAAAAATCTAACAGCCGGGCGTGGTGGTGCACGCCTTTAATTCCAGCACTCTGGGAGGCAGAGGCAGGAGGACTGCTGTGAGTTCAAGGCCACCCTGAGACTCCATAGTGAAATCCAGTTCAGCCTGAGCTAGAGTGAGACCCTACCTCAAAAAAACCGAAAAGAAAAAAAGAAAAAGAAAAATGTAATCAAATTTTCCTATAAAAGTTACTCAAGCCTGGAGTGGGGGTGCTTGTGTGTACCCTGTGCTTGGGATGTCTAAGTAGGACAATTTGAGTTTGAGGTCAGCCTGGGCTATACAGGTCTCCCTGTGTAGCAAAACTCAACAAAACCAGTTCTGGAAAAATGCAGCTTAATGATAACTCAGCAGTGTTAGAAATGATATTTGACAAGTACTTTTTATGATATTGTCACATAGGTTGATAGATGAAATGATTTTTAAGGCTTAAATATAGTTGGGGCTGAAGAGATGGCTTAGTGGTTAAGGCATTTGCCTGTGAAGCCTAAGGACCCAGGTTCGATTCCCCAGTACCCACATACGCCAGATGCACAAATTGGCCACATGCATTTGTAGTGGCTGGAGGCCCTTATGCACCCATTCTCTCTCTTCTATCTGCCCCCCCCAATAAATAAATAAATATTTTAAAAAAGATTTAAATACAATCGATGGGGCTGGGGCGCTTGCTCGCAAAGCCTGCCAGCCCAGATCAATACCCACATAAAGCTAGGTGCCCAGGTGCGCCTGCATCTGTGATCTCAGCACACGTGCCACAACGGGCAGTGGGGCCTGGAGGATCCACAGCTCCCAGGGGCAGCTGGTCTGACTGTTGTTTGCAGCCCCAAGAGACCCTGTCTCAGATGGTGGGGCACAGATTCCTTGAAGCTATCTTCTGTTTCCACGTGAGTGCTGTGGCACATGTGCCTGCACACACACACACACACACACACACACACACAGAGAAATACAAAGGTTTAATATCGAGATAATTAACCTCTTATTTTCAGTTTTTTAAAGTTGTGTTTTCTTTTCTCCCAAACCTCTGTTAGGTGACAGAAATCCAGGACTGGAGTGCGTCAAGCCCGCATAGCGCAGCCTATGTTCTCTGGGATAATGGTGCTAAGAACCTTTACAGAGTTGGCTTCGAGGGCATGGTGAGTAGTGAAGACACGAGCATGTTGGGTGGGTGACGGAGGGGAAGTAATAGCTGTGCTCTCTTGTCTTGGTCCTTTTCTCCTTCCCTTCTGCTTAAGAAGAGCCACCTGAGTCATGAGACCCTGGTGTGCGCGCACACACACACACACATGTACACACACACTCGAGAGGAACTCTGTGAAGTGAGAACTTGAACTTTCCACATTTTACATTTTTACTGCTTGTGTGACTGCTGAGTAGTAATAGGAATGTTCACTTTGTGAATGGATACCTTACTGTATGTTGATTGGATTCCCTTCTTAAAGTAAGTCTAATGGGTGTTTTTTCAAATCTAACAAAGATTTACAATCATCTCTAGGGCTGTTCCTTAGGGTTGACTGGAGGATAATGAGGTTTGTTAGTATATTTGGATTTCTGTGATCTGTTAGCTGATGACAAGTATGAATTATAGGAGGTGTTTCTTCTGTGTATGTGTGTGGTTGGCATGTGCGCAGGTCATGTGGGTGAGCACACGTGGAGGCCAGAGGTCTGCGGAGTATCGTAGTTGCTCTCAGTCTTACTATATTGTGTGTGTGTGTGTGTGTGTGTGTGTGTATAGGTGTCCCAGGCTCTTGCTACTTGCAAAGGAGCACAAGTTGCTTGTACCACTTTTTGTATCTGACTTTATGAGGATGCTAGGGGATTGAACCCAGGCCTGCAGGTTATGCTAGCAAACATCTTTAACAGCTGAGCCACCTACCCAGCCCTTGTTATTTATTTTTTTGAGACAGGGTCTCATGTAGCCCAGGTTGGTCTTGCTAAGGATGACATTGAACTTCTGATCCATCTTCCTCCATCTCTTGCCTACTGGGATTACAGGTGTGTACCACCATATCCTTTTTATACAAGGTTGAGTATTAAACTCAAGGCTTTGTACATGCTAGGGAAGCGCTGTTCCCACTGAGTAATAGATTCCCAGCCCCACCTTACTTAATTTAGTTTATTTATTTATTGGAGAGAGACAAAGAGAGAGGGAAAGAAGAAAAGAAAGAGGCAGATAGAATGGGAATGCGAGGGCTTCCAGCCATTGCAGATTAATTCTAGATGCATGCACCACTTCGCATTTGGCATGGGTACTAGGGAATCAAACCAGGTTCCTTAGGCTTTGCAGGAAAGAGCCTTAACCATGAGCCATCTTTTTAGCTCTCTATAAAGCTAATTTAAAAAATTATTTATTTATTTATTTACTTACTTACTTATTAGAGAGAGAGAGAAAGAAAGAAGCAGAGAGAGAATGGGTGAGCCAGTGCCTCTAGCCACGTCAAACAAATTCCAGATGCATATGCCACCTTGTGCATCTGGCTTCACATGGGTACTGGGAAATTGAACCTGGGTCCTTGGCTTTGCCAGCAAGCGCCTTAACTGCTAGGCTCTCTCTTCAGCCCTAAAACTATATATTTTTTGTTGGTTTTTAGAAGTAGGGTCTTGCTCTAACTCAGGCTGTCCTCAAACTCATGGCAATCTCCCTACCTCTGCCTCCTGAGAGCTGGGAATAATAGTGTGTGCCACTATGCCAGGCTCCCTTTTTTTTTTTTGGCCTAAAACTATTTATTTATTTTTTTAGAGAGAGTATTGGCATGCCTGAGCCTCAGCCACTGAAAATCGAACTCCAGACTCTTGCACCACTTAGTGGGCATGTGAGACCTTGCACTTGCTTCACCTTTTTGTGTCTTACTTACGTGGGACCTGGAGAGTTGAACATGGGTCCTTAGGCTTTGCAGGCAAGCACCTTCACTCCTAAGCAATCTCTCAGCCCTAAAACTATTTTTTAAAGCATTTTATTTTATTTTATTTGTTGAGAGAGAGAGGCAGATAGAGACAGAATGGAAGTGCCAGGGCCTCCAGCCACTGCAAATGAACTCCAGACACATGCTCCACCTTGTGTATCTGGTTTACATGGGTACTGGGGAATTGAACTTGGGTCCTTTGGCTTCACAGGCATGCACCTTAACTGCTAAGCCATCTCTCCAGCCTTTAAAACTATTTTTTTTTCTTTCTTTTTTATTTCTTTTTTTGTTTTTTTGAGGTAGGGCTCTCACTCTAGCCGAGGCTGACCTGGAATTCACTATGGAGTCTCAGAGTGGCCTCGAACTCACGGCAATCCTCCTATCTCTGCTTCCCAAGTGCTGGGATTAAAGGTGTGCACCACCATGTCCAGCAGTAAAACTATATTTTTAAGGAAGTTTTTTCATATATGTTTTCAAAGTCTAGAGATGATAGAGGTAGGTTTTCTTATAAAAATCTTAAAAAAATTTTTTTAAATTTATTTGACATAAAGAGGGAGAAAGAGAGGGAGGCAGAGAGGGAGAGAATGGTTGTGTCAGGGCTCCAGCCACTGCAAATGAACCTCAGATGTGTGCACCCCCTTGTGCATCTGGCTTATGTGGGTCCTGGGGAATCAAACCTGGGTCCTTTGGCTTTGCAGACAAATGCCTTAACTGCTAAGCCATCCCTCCAGCCCTTATAAAATTCTTTTTTTTTTTTTTTTGTTTTTCGAAGTAGGGTCTCACTCTAGTCCAGGCTGATCTGGAACTCACTATGTAGTCTCAGGGTGGCCTTGAACTCATGGTGATCCACCTGCCTCTGCCTCCCAAGTGCTGGGATTAAAGGCATGTGCCACCACTCCCAGCTAAAATTCTTTTTAATAAAACATAGGTGGGAAGGAACTTCAGTTAACCAGGTTATGGTGAGGTAAAGAAGAAAGGTGAAGTAGAGAGGAAAATGAACTGTACAAAGACTGGGAGCCTGGATTAGGTTCCATCCTTCCCTACTTGTGCAGGTATCAGTTTTGGATAATTTACTGTCCTGTCGTCACGTTAGTAATAGTTAGTTTAGGCTGTGTGGCACGTGCACATGTACGCACACACAAGCCTGCGTCGTTAGCGTTACGGTATTTTCAGACACACATCACGCAGAGAACCATAACAGATACCTGACATTTGAAATGTGCACGACACAGTCAAGTGTAAATACGCTTTTACCAAACATCTCATTTCATTTGATCTTTTCAAACAAGCTTAACAGATACACAAGGCAAAAATGGACTCATTTTGTAAATAAGTGATGTCAAGTGGCACAACCTTGAGGTGTCAATTGTTCCACCTTGTTCAGACAGATTCTCTGTTGCTGTTTCGCCGCTGCAAATGCCGGACTAGCTGGCTTACAAGTGTCGGGACTCCCCTGCCTCTGCCTCCTATTGTTACAGGCACAGTGGGAGTATAGGTGCTTGTGCTGCTTGTTCCAGCCTTAGTGGGTTCTGGGAATCTGAACTTTGGTTATGAGACTTGTACAGCAAGCACTGAGCCAGCTTCCCAGCCCTAAAGATTGAGTTATTATTTTGGGGTTTAAAACAAAAAAGTTAAAGGTAAATGAAGTGATACCTGCCAGAAGATCAGTTATATAATTTTTTTGACAGATTTAATAATTTATTTATTTGTGTATTTGGGGGAAAGTGTGTCCCATAGCATGTGTGTGTGTGTGTGTGGGGGGGGGTCGTCAGGATGACCTTGAGGTCTGTGCTTCACTTCCTGAAGGCCAGACTAGATGCATGCACCACTTTGTGTCTGACTTTATACGGGTGTTGGGGAATCCAATCCTGGGCTAGCAGGCTTTGCAAGCAAGCACCTTTAACCACTGAGCCATCTCCCCAGGCTCTACCAAATGTTTTTGAAAGCATTGGTACTGGGGAATCGAACCTGGGTCCTTTGGCTTCACAGACATGCACCTTAACCGCTAAGCCATCTCATTCTTGACTGTTGAATGTGACTAACCCAGCGCTACTCCTCTGCAGTATGTTTGGAATGAAACTTTTGCCTGTTTCACCTATTGAGCCATACCATCTGAAGTTTTTTTTACTTCTTGGCGTTTGTGTAGTGTAGGTGTGGTGTGTGTTCTGTGTTGTGTGTATGTGTGTGTGCGCAGATGTGCACGTCCCATGTGTGTGGATGCAGAGGCCAGAGGAGGATGTCAGCTATCCTTCTCTTATTGCTCATCTGCATGTTTCGTTGAGGTTTTCTCTCCCTCCCTCCCGCCCCCAGAGCTGCTGTTGGTCAGCAAACTCTTTGAGCCTTCCTTTCCCTTGGACTGGGGTTACAGGCATGCATGACCACACCTAGCTGCTTACTGGGGAGCCCCAAAGGCCCTGTGTTTAAGTGCAAGCGCTTTTAGCCTTTGTGCCGTCTGTCTGAAGTGCTGCATTCATGAGTGATTTTTCTGATTTTTTTTTTTTCTTAGTCTGATCTCAAGTGTGTCCAGGATGCCAAAGGAGGTTCTTTCTACAGAGATCATTGCCCTGTGCTTGGTGAGTTAGCAGATTTAAGAACATTTCTAAGTAATGGGTCAGAGTTCATAGAATCATTAAATTGTCTAAGTTGGACTTATGAAAGAGAAATACTATTGTTTCATTTTAGTTTTAAGTATTTGTTCCTTTTTAATGATTTGTTTAAGGTCAGAAAGAGTGGTAAGATCATGGAATTGATGTTACTTATGTCATAATGTTTAGTTGTTTTCCTTAAGCCAGGCGTGGTGCCACATGCCTTTGGTCCCAGCACTTGGGAGGCAGAGGTAGGAGGATCGCTGTGAGTTTGAGGCCACCCTGAGACTATATCGTGAATTCCAGGTCAGGCTGAGCTATAGCGAGACCCTACCTGGGAGAAAAAGATATTTTTCATTTAGCTGTAAACTTTCACCATTGAAAAATATTGCATTAGATTACATCAACATTCTTGTGCAGTACTGAGAGAAGAATCTGATAATTTAGAATTTTTGCATGATTGACCTAATGAAAGAATAGCTCCAAGCTCAGGTGATGTGGAATGTAATTCTGAGTGGCATTAACACTTCAGAACGGGAGCAAGACACCCAAACTGTCTTCCGTCTCCAGGTTTTCCTCTCTCACAGGAACTGCGTTTTCCCCGTTCTAAGCCATTTGACTTGCCTTTTTGCCAAAAAAGTGAAGTTTTCTTGCAAGCGTCTTAACCCCTAAGCCATCTCTCTCCAGCCCAAGAATATGCATCATTTATTATGTGCCAGTTAAAAATGAACTATTGCATAGAAAAAGATTGTAAGGTAATACCATGAATAATTGTTGGCCAACAAATGAGGTAAACTGGATGACATGAACGGACTTAGGCAGAAACTACCACTTATTAAAGAAAAAAACGAAGCCGGGCGTGGTGGCGCACGCCTTTGATCCCAGCACTCGGGAGGCAGAGGTAGGAGGATCGCCGGAGTTCGAGGCCACCCTGAGACTGCATAGTGAATTCCAGGTCAGCCTGGGCTAGAGTGAGACCCTACCTCGAAAAACCAAAAAAAAAAAAAAAAAAATAACAAAACGAAATGGTGCGTCAGGAGATTGAGCTCGTTGTGACGCACGTGAAGATGCGCTTGCTTGTGTGTTGTTGTGACCCTCTCTTCTCCATTCATCTCCCCTTTGGTTAGGTGAGCAGAATGGCAACAGGAATCCCGGTGGCTTGCAGATTGGTGACCTGGTAAATATAGATCTCGACCTTGAGATTGTGCAGTCTCTGCAGCATGGTCACGGAGGATGGACTGATGGAATGTTTGAGACTTTAACTACCACTGGAACTGTTTGTGGCATTGATGAAGATCATGACATTGTAGTACAGTATCCAAGTGGCAATAGGTTGGTAGTATTTCTTGACACTTCACAATGACAAAGTTGGAAAGTAAATGGTGTGATGTAATCAAAGGCTTACTATAGTTAGCTCTTATGTGGTAGAGTCCAGAGCATGCCAGCAAGGCAGACAGGAACAAGCAAAAAGTGTGCATGTTGTGCATGTGAATTTATATTTAGGATAAAATCTACATATTTAGCCAGATGTGGTGGCTCAAGTCTCTAAGCCCAGCCTTGGGGATGCTGAGATAGGAGGATTGCTGTAACTTTTAAAGCCAGCTTGGGCTATATAGTGAGTTCCAGTTCAGGATGGGCTACAGAGCCTCAAAAAATTATAGAAAAACAATAAAAATAGTCCATATACTTTTAATTTTTCCTTCAAGAGTAGAATACATTATATTAGCATGAGGTCTGTGTATAGGCAAACGTTTTGTTCATGCTGGTTTGAGTCACTGTGAGGTGAATGAGTACAGTAACATTAAAAACCCCTTTGCACGTGTCACAATCTTAACTCAGGCAACAATACTAACAGCAACAAAGTTGCGTGTGGTGAGGTGTGTCTGCAATTCAGCCTCCATGAGGCTTACACTAGTGAGACTGTCTCCAAAACCCAAAACAGCAACCCACCCACCCAAATAGAAAAGCCTACTGGAACTACAAATGAGTTAGCAAGTTAGAGGACTTAAGATCATATATGTAAAATGCTTGCTTTTTTGTATACTAGCAATAAACAATCTATAAATGTAATCAAGAAAACTGTTCCAAGAGCTGGGTGTGATTGTGCACGCCTTTAATCCCAGCACTTGGGAGGCAGAGGTAGGAGGATTGCCGTGAGTTCGAAGCCATCCTCAGCCTACATAGTGAATTCTAGGTCAGCCTCAGCTAGAGTAAACCCTACCTTGAAAAACCAAAAAAAAAAAAAAAAAAAAAGTTCCATTTATAATAGCATCACAAATTAAAATACTGAAGAATAAATTTAATCAAGAAGAGGGAGGATTACACACTGAGATTGCAGAACACTATTGAAAGCAAGTAAAGAAGACGCAGGCTCAGTTCTGAGGCCGCCCACCTGAGATGACCGAGAGGGCGCCCTGGAGTGTGGGCACACTTCTCACACATGCAAATCAGAAAAAGAAACCAAACATAAATGAAAAGCTATCTCATGTTCCTGGATTTCATCAGAGTTAAACATTTTTTGTTTCAAAGGAGAGTGGAATGGGAGAAACTTGAAAATTATGTGACTGCTAAGGGACTTGTAATAGAATATGTAAAATAAACAAAAAATTTAAAATTCAGCAATGAAAAACAACTGAAAAGTGGGCAAAGGATTTGAGTAGTCATTTTTCCAAAGAAGTCCCAGAGATGGCCAGTGAGCCTGTGGTATGAGGTGCCTGTACGTATCATAACAAAGACCTGCAGAGAAGCAGACTAAAGAAGTAGATTTTCTTACGCATCTAGAGGTCAGACAAGGTGTTTCTAGTTTCTTTCCGGTGAGGCATTTCTTCTAGTTTATTGATGGTCACCTTCATCTCTTTCACAAGGACGCCAGTCCTGTTAGATTAGGACCCTACCCATATTACCTCATTTATCCTTTATCCAAACCTCCCTGTTGATCCTAAACAGTTCAATGAAGGTTAGGGCTTTAGTAGGTCCACTTTGTGGGAACATAGTTCTGTTTGGAATACTCAAGGACAGGTGCTTGTTATTAGGGAAGAGCAGTTCAGAACTGCAGTGAGATGCCATTTCACACGCTGGGTGCTATTAGGGAAATACAGGTAGAAATCATAGTGAGATTACACTTCATGTGCTGTGCTCTGAGGGGTTGAATAAAAAAGACAGGTAATAAGTGTTGTTTAGGATATGGAGTAATTGGAGTTGCCATAAATTGCTGGGAGCCCTGGAAAATGGGGGCCTCACTGTGGAAAGCAATTTGGTAGTTTCTCAGAATGTTCAATTACTATGTGAACCAGCTCCTGGCCTCAGGCATGTACATACACCCAAGGGAGCCGGGAGTGCATCCACAGAGACCTGTGTGAGACCGCTGCCGAAGCCTTTTTCCTCAGAGCCGGAAAGCAGAGGCAGCTCCAGAGCCTCAGTTACTGTGTGAAATTTCTGTACAGTGGGATAGAGTGCTCTCAGATAATGCGGCTTGGAGAGTCTCGAAAGCTTTTTGCTGAGGGAAAGAAGTCAGCCAGAGGTTATTACATACTTGTGACTTTTTTTCTAGATAAAATGTCTAGAATATGCAAGTCCACAGAGCTGGGAGGCATATATAGTAACTATAGGAGGGGGTGTTGCAGAGTGACTTCGGATAGTTGGGGGCCATCTTTATGTGGTGGCAAAAATGAAATAGGCTTTCCAACTCTTCATATGCTAGAAACCACTGAATTGCACTTTAAATAGGTGAACTGCAACATGAGTGAATTACATCTCAGTCAAGTTATTTTTAAAAAAAGACAAACAGGCTGGAGGGATGGCTTAGCAGTTAAGGCGTTTGCCTGCAAAGTCAAAGGACCCAGGTTCAATTCCCCAGGACCCACATTAGCCAGATGCACAAGGGGGCGTGTGCATCTGGAGTTCCTTTGCAGTGGCTGGAGGCCCTGGTGTGCCCATTCTCTCTCTCTCCCTCCCTCTTTCTCACTCAAATAAATAAATAAAATAAAATATTAAAAAAAAAAAACTTGGGCTGGAGAGATGGCTCAGCAATAGAGGTACTTGCCCATAAAGCCTAATGACCCAGGTTTGATTCCCTAGTACCCACATAAAGCCATAGGCACAGGGTGGCACATGCATCTGGAGTTCATTTGCAGTGGCTGAAGGCCCTGGTGAGCCCATTCTCTCTCAAATAAATAAAATAAAAATTAAAAAATACGGGGGCTGGGAAAATTGCTTAGTGGTTAAGGTGTTTGCCTGCAAAGCCTAAGGACCTAGGTTAAATTCCCCAGGACCCACGTAAGCCAGACGCACAAGGAGGTGCATGCATCTGGAGTTTGTTTGCAGTGGCTGGAGGCCCTGGTATGCCCATTCTCTCTTTCTCTCTATCTGCCTCTCTCTCTGTGTCTCTTAAATAAATAAAATATTTTAAAAGAATGCAGACTGGAAAGATGGCTTAGCAATTAAGGTGCTTACCTGCAAAACCTATGGACCTGGGTTTGATTCCCCAGTACCCACATAAAAATTAATCCAGATGCACAAGGTGGTACATGTGTCTGGAGTTCGTTGGCAGTGGCTAGAGGCCCTGGCATGCCCATTCTCTCTATATGTGCTCTCTCTGTCTCATAAATAAATAAATAAAATATTTAAAAAAATGAAGCTCAGGGCTGGAGAGATTGCTTAGTGGTTAAGGCGCATGCCTGTGAAGCCTAAGGACCCCAGTTCCATTCTCCAGGTCCCACATAAGACAGATGCACATGGTGGCGCATGTGTCTGGAGTTCGATTGCAGTGGCTAGAGGTCCTAGGGCTCCCATTCTCACTTTCTCTCTCCTCTCTGTCTCTAATAAATAAAAATAAAATCTTTAAAAATAAAAATAAATAATATAAATAAAATAATATATAAAATAAAATAATAAATAATAAATAAATAATAAAATAAAATAATAAATAATAAATAAATAAAAAATAAAATAATAAATAAAAAACAAAAAATGAAGTTGGGATCCAGATTTGATTTGTGTGCAGTGTTGGGTCTTGAACTCAGGGCTTTTTGCATGCTAGGCAAGCACTGTGCCATAGAACTACATCCCCAGCCCAGGTTTGATACAGTGATTACAATTATGGAAAGTATTTATGCATGGCAATTTAAAACTAGACAATATTTATCTATGGGACTGACAATCAAATGGGAAAATGTTCTGTTAGAGCAGTTTGGTTCTCACAGAATTGTAAATAGATACATAACTTTGATCAGAAAGTTCTTTTAGGAAGATCTGGTAAAATACTGACCCCATGTGCACAAAGAAGCACGTGTCGGGACGGATGCTCTTCAGTGGTGCTATATATATGAGTAAAACTTTGGAAGTTGTTTAAGTGGTGATCCATAGGACAATTCCATGCCAGGGTGGCCTGTAGCTATTAAATAGATTAGTACCTGACATTAAAAAAATCTTCCAAAATACATTATCTGTGGGAAAAAAAATCACAGAATAATGCATGTGTATAATGATCCCATTTATTTTTAAGTTAAAGAAGATCTCTGTAGCTTATTAACGTCACTCAACATGTGGTAGAGGATCTGTAAGGATACACAATAGAGGGTTAATAATGGCATCTTGTGGGGTATTCATAGTGCCCCAGGTATGTTTGTATGATATGGAACTTCCATTTTATGTTTCTGAAATGTTGCATTCTTTAAAAAAATTAAAACATTTTTATTTTTTCCGTATTTTATTTATTTACTTGAGAGAAAGAGGGAGAGAGGAAGGGAGGGGGAGAAAGAGGAGAGGGAGGGAGAGAATAGGGAGAGAATAGGCACGCCAGGACCTCTTGTCACTGCAAACAAACTCTAGATGCGTGCAGCACCTTGTGCATCTGGCTTAGGTGGATACTGGGGAATTGAACTTGGGTCCTTGGGCTTCTCAGGCAAGTGCCTTAGCTGCTAAGTCATCTCCAGATTCCCCCTCCTCCCCCCCCTTTTTTGGTTTTTCGAGGTTGGGTTTCACTCTAGCCCAGACTGACCTGGAGTTCACTATGTAGTCTCAGGGTGGCCTAGAACTCATGGTGATCCTCCTACCTCTGCCTCCTGAGTGCTGGGATTAAAGGTGTACACCACTATGCCTGGCTAGGTCCCCTTTTTAAAATTAATTAATTTTTTGGATTTTCAAGGTCTCACTCTAGCCCAGGCTGACCTGGTAGTGTCAGGATGGCCTTGAACTCATGGCGATCCTTGTACCTCTGCCTCCCAAGTGCTGGGATTAAAGGCATGCAGTACCATGCCAGGCAGACCCCCTTTTTTTAATTTAAAAATTTCAGTTTATTTATTTGCAAGGAGAGAGAGAGAGAATGGGCACGCCAGGGCCTCCACCCACTACAAATGAACTCCAGATGCGTGCGCCCCCTTGTGCATTTGGCTAATGTGGGTCCTGGGGAATCAAACCTAGGTGCTTTGGCGTTGCAGGCAAATAAATGCCTTAACTGCTAAGCCATCCCTCCAGCCCTGTTTGCATTCTTTTTAAACAGTGCAACACATTACTGTTAACACAAAGGAAAGTAAATCTAGACAAAAGTATACTAAAATGTTAACAGTATCAGGGTGGTGAGATCACATATGACTCTAGGTTTGTATGATAAAATAAAAAAAGGAAATACAGTCATTCAGATTGTAATTGCAGAAGGTTGAAGTGTTCCAGTGTTTTTCTCCCTGCAGTGTTTAAGAAGGTATTAAAGTGCGGTAAGTGTAAACTTGCCTGTTTTTTAAAAATTTTTTTGTTTATTTTTATTTATGTATTTGAGAGCGACAGAGAGAGAGAGAGAGAGAGAGAGAATGGGCACACCAGGCCCTCCAGCCACTGCAAAGGAACTCCAGACACGTGCGCCCCCTTGTGCATCTGGCTCACGTGGGTCCTGGGGAATCGAGCCTCGAACCAGGGTCCTTAGGCTTCACAGGCAAGTGCTTAACCGCTAAGCCGTCTCTCCAGCCCTTGCCTGCTTTGAGTCTTGGCTTTGCTCTGGCAGGTGGACCTTCAATCCCGCTGTTCTCACCAAAGCCAACATTGTCCGGAGTGGGGACGCTGCACAGGGAGCAGAAGGAGGCACTTCGCAGTTTCAAGTGGGCGATCTTGTGCAAGTTTGCTATGACCTGGAGAGGATTAAACTTCTTCAACGAGGGCATGGCGAATGGGCTGAAGCGATGCTTCCAGTAAGTATGAAGTAGTTTGCAGCTAGACACTATATGGTTCCTTACGATGTATTTTCAAGATTGTGGTGGTTTAGATGTGATAGTTCGGGTGTATGGCCCGTAGACTCAGGTGTTTTATTAGGATTGAACTTGCGACTTGAGCCCCTAGCAGGCAGAGCCCTGCTGTGTGCGTGGGGGGTGTCATGGGGGGTGTGTCTCAAGTCCAGCCCTGAGGTGGGCAGAGAGAAGTTGGAGCTCTGGTGGCTAAGCTGGGTGCTGCCCTGCTGCTTCTGTCTGTTGAGGTGCAGATGCGAGCCAGCTTTTTCCACCACTGATGGTGCTTCCCTGCATTCCGTAAGCTTGCGAGAAACCCTCTCCTTCCATCGGCAACTTCCCCTCGGCTGTCTGTCCCAGCGACGTGAAGCTGACTGCAACAGAAACCAAATTGGCCAAAAGCTTTTCTAGACTTGGTAACGAGATGTACCTCGTCATGCCTTCTGTTGTCTAGTGGACTCCAGTCCAACAGCCTGGAAAGGTTGAGAAAGGGCTCTGGATGGTGGTCCTGGTAGTGCTGTCAGCGGAGGACAGGACGCGGTGTCCTCGGTCCGGAGTAGAGGACGTGGTCATCCAGTCTCGGCGTGTGGCACCAGCATGGCCTTCCTACCGTGGGCTGGCTGGGTCTGTCCGGCAGTGGGCTTGCTCTTTGCTCTCGAGGGGCACAGCTTGATTGTTAAATTCAGTACGTTTCAGCAACAACCACGTTATTCCCCCTTCATCTCGCCTTCACTTTGTCCTTTTGTTCCCTCCAGTGCATTTTGTTTTGTTTCTTACCTACTTCAGCTCTGTCCTAGCTGTTCATCCTTTCTGAATCTCACTTGTGGTCCTGCTCCTGCCCCACGTCCTTCCTGTCCCGTCCACCCTGTGTTGTCCAGAACTCCCTTGGACAACTTCCCTCTCCCTCTCTCCCTCCCGTCCCTTCCCCCTTCCCCTCCTTTTTCAAGGCACGGTCTCACTCTAGCCCAGGCTGACCTGGAATTCATTACATAGTCTCAGGCTGGCTTTCAACTCACAATGATCCTTCTGCTTCTGCCTCGAGTGCTGAGATTAAAGGTGTGCACCACCACGCCTGGCTTCAACCTTGGTTTTCTGTCCTAACTAGCTTTCTCTCTTCCTGTTTGGTTTCTCCTGCTTTCTTCCTGCCCTGTGTCTCCCTCAGTCCATTCGTCCTTGCCTTACTTCCTCAGCAGGTATTTCAGCTCATACAATGTATCTTTTAGGCTTCAGGGCTATTTCACCTTTATTCTTTTTAATTGAGAGTTTTCACTTGTGAACATACTGTGATTTGATCTATATGAGTTCTTTAAAAGAAAGAGTAAAGATATATGTATTTATATAACAGGATTAGTATGACATAGCTACTCAGACGATACAAAGTTTATATTAAAAAAAAACAACAATAAGGGCTGGATGTAGCTCAGTTGTTAGAGTGTTTTCCTAGAATGCATAAAACCTTGAGCTGGCCGTGGTGGCTCATGCCTTTAATCCCAGCACTCGGGAGGCAGAGGTAGGAGGATAGCTGTGAGTTCAAGGCCACCCTGAGACTACTGAGTGAATTCCAGGCCAACCTGGGTTAGAGCAAGACCCTACCTTGGAAAACCAAAAAGAATAAATAAATAAAAATAAATAAAACCAACCAACCAACCAAACAAACAAACAAAAACCTGCACTATGGCTTCAATTCCTCAGCACGACATGCACCAGGCATGGTGGTGCACATATGTAATCCTAGTATTGGGATGTAAAGGAAGGAGGATCAGAAGTTCAAGGTCATCCTTGGCTCTGTAGAGAATTGGAGGTCAGCCAAGGCTGCATGAGACTCTGAAAAAATAAAAAGGATAAACCATAAAGTTAAAAATAAGAGGTTACCTGTTGTGGTTTGAATGGGAACTGTCCCCCATAGGCCTGTGTGTTTTGAACAGTTGGTCTGCAGCTGGTGGCGCTATGCGGGAATGTTGTAGGATCTTTATGAGGTGATGTCTTGCTGGTAACTGAGGTGGACCTTGGGGTTTTCATTCTGCGTGGGTACTGGGGTATTGAACCTGGGCTGGCAGCCTTTGCAAACCATCTCCTCAGGCCCATTATTCTTTATATTGTATATACATGCTATTTTTATGCCCACTTCTGTTTTGAAATCATTTGAATTTTTAAAAAAAATTAATTAATTAATTTTTTTTTGTTTTTTTGAGATAGGGTCTCACGCTTGACCAGGCTGATCTGGAACTCACTATGTAGTATCATTGAGGCCTCAAACTCACGGCGATCCTCCTACCTCTGCCTCCTAGTGCTGGGATAAAGCTGTGCACCACCACACCCAGTGAAAAAAGATTTTTTTTTCAAAATTTTATTTATTTATTTGCAAGGAGAGAGAGAGAGAGAGAGAGAGAGAGAGAGGAGAGAGACAGACAGATAGAGAATGGGCACACCAGGGGTTGTAGCCACTGCAAACGAGCTCCAGATGCATGTGCAAGGCCCTCATGCATCTGGCTTACATGGGTCGTGGGGAATTGAACCTGGGTCCTTTGGCTTCGCAGGCAAATGCCTTAACTGCTAAGCCATCTCTCCATCCCGAAAAAAGATTTTTTTAAATAAAGATAGAAGCTTGACCCTTTTGGGACTAAGTGGTGTCTTAGAAATCATTTCTTGTATTAGCTGTATTGGTGATTGTGTTTGGATGACTTCAGTTGCAAGTTCTCAAAGTGTGTCCTGTGGGTTAAAAAAGGAGTCTTGATGGTCTTCATGAACTTTTATGGCCAGCATAGTCTTTATTACAACTTCTGATTTATCTTTTATGTTCTTGTGGGGGGGATTTAAAACGTTACAAATACATTTAAGTTTGGAACTAATAACCCATTTGAATACGGTTACCTTTCAAAAGTTTTAAAATTGAGAAAACGTCAAATGATCGCTTTAGCATAATGCGTAAGACGAGAAGTAGTGCTTGACTTTACAGTTGTGTACTTGAAGCTTGCAAAGGCGAGTCTAACGTCAGTACTTTCTGAAGACTTTAGGGAAGGTTGGCCGAGTGCAGCAGATTTACTCAGACAGTGATTTGAAGGTGGAAGTGTGCGGGACATCCTGGACCTACAATCCCGCAGCCGTGTCCAAGGTGGCATCTGCAGGATCGGCCATCAGCAACGCATCTGGCGGTAAGTGACATCCTGTTTCTGTAGTACAGGTGACACAGTTTACCTTAGAGCCTTTGTGAAGGCCCCAGCTCCCATTCTTAGAGTGTCTTGTCTGTTGCTAGCTTTCTCCCAGATGACACAGGCTCGCTCGAATGTTGACCGCCTTGTCAAGTTTCATTAGCGGCTTCCCTTCTCCTCCTCCCCGCTCTTTTTTCTTCTTTTTCCTTTCCCTGTCTCAAAAACGAAAAATGAGAAGTGTTAGGTCGTTTTTGTATTGCTCACTGCTGTGTCTCTCCTTCACTGCTGTCACTTGGGAGTGTACTTAACGTTTCAATCAAGTGAGAGTGGATTTTGCCCTGTGGTTACATGGCGGCATGCTTGGTTACCACGTGCAAAGTGGAGAGTGAAGGATGATTAATAACCTTCCTGCTCTTAGATTATGTGGACTTGGCCCACTTTGTCGTTTGTCACTTGCTCCAGCTTGCTTTTCAGTAACTACAAGAAATGAAGAGTGTAACTTGGCACCTTCTATCCTACTTGATTTAGAAAAAAACTTATGAAAGGGTTGTATTGTATATTCAGCCCTGTGTTGTTTTCTTTTCTTTTTATTTATTTGGGAGAGAAAGAAGGGAGGAGGCAGGGGAGAGGGAAGGGGAGAATGGGCACACCAGAGCCTCTAGCCCTTGCAAATGAACCTAGATGCATGTGCCACCATGTACATATGGATCCTGGGATACTGAACCTGGGTCCTTAGGCTTTGCAGGCAAATGCCTTAACTGCTAAGCCATCTCTCAAGCCCCAACCCTATGTTGTTTTGTTGTTGTCAAATATAGCCGAGTAGTATGTGTCGGTGAATGTGAGTACGGGGAAGCAGCGGCCGCCGCTTCAGAGAGCTTGCCGGCTCTGTGGCAGGGGCGGATCCTGAGCTGTCCCGCACGGGCTCCTTTAAAATGGATGGCCCCCAGCATATTCAGGATTTTATTAAAGCTTGTAATTTAGATCCTCAGCCACCTGGCTGGAGGAAGTGTCACTGGCCAGATCCTGGGTTCTTGCCCTAAAGTGTGGTGGTGGATTTGGAATTCCAGTCTAAAGATATGCAAAGTGCCTGAGTTCTGCCTGGAGGTCCTGAAGTGTGCTTGTTTGTTTGGGTTTTGGCTTGTGACCATTCTCTCTCTCTCTGCTTGGACCTGTGAAACAGGCCAACTTCTGCTGTTACAGAACTTTCCCTAGATCTGTAAGCTTCAGTAAATACCCTGTCCTCCATAACTGTGCCTGGTTTGGAAGTTCATCTCAGTGACCCAAGGCTGTTTACTACACCCCTAAAATATGTTCCTATATACTATAGAGATTACATTGTTTTTGAATATTAACCATTGATCTGCTGAGTATATCCTAAGCTCTGTAGTCTTGAGCTCTGGTAGTCACTAAGGTATGCTTAAATCCTAGGACATTTCTGTGATTGTGTCCTCATGCTAGTGTGTTCACTCACAATGTCTATGACGTGATGTCTAGATCTTATGTTTATAAAAAATATACTTTATTTTTGTTTATTTATTTGACAGAGAGAGAGAGAGAGAGAGAAAGAATGGGTGTGCCAGGGCCTCCAGCCACTGTGAACAAACTCGAGATGCATGTGCCCCCTTGTGCATCTGGCTAATGTGGGTCCTGGGGAATCGAATCTGGGTCCTTTTTGCAGGCAAATGCCTTAACCACTAAGCCATCCCTCCAGCCCTTCAGTTATTATTATTTTTATTCTTATATTTTTTTGGTTTTTCAAGGTAGGGTTTCACTGTAGCCCAGGATGGCCTGGAATTTACTATGGAGTCTCAGGATGACCTCAAACTCATGGCAATCCTCCTACCTCTGCCTCCCGAGTGCTGGGATTAAAGGCATGTGCCACCATGCCTGGCTTAAGTTATTTTTATATGTAACTCTTTATGTCTTTCTGTAGTGAAAACTTGAGATACATGAACTGAAGACACTTAAAATGCTTCCAAGTTGAATTTAATGCAGCTTGATAGGACAGTGTTACAGTGTAGATAATTAGTTACCTGTAGTTCAGTAGAAATACCATTAAGTTTGGAACTAATAAGCTAGGAGGAGGCTGTGGGACTATGGGTGATACATGCTCTCGCTTAACAGCTTTGTTTGATGCTTTGCAGAAAGACTCTCCCAGCTTCTGAAGAAGTTGTTTGAAACACAAGAGTCTGGTGACCTCAATGAAGAGCTGGTCAAAGCGGCTGCTAATGGAGATGTGGCCAAAGTGGAAGATTTGCTAAAGCGGCCAGATGTGGACGTGAGCATTCCAGAATTAGTTGAAGCACAGACAGAATAGTTTAGTGACTGAACAGCTTTCCTTTCTCCTTCCTTCCTTATTTCCTTCCTTCCTTCCTTCCTTTCATCCATCCGTCCATCCATCCATCTATATCTTTCTGTCATCTATCTTTCTATGTATCTAATCTATCATCCATCCATTTATCTGTCTGTCTGTCTGTCTGTCTACCTACAGAGAGACGGAGTGAGCACACCAGAGCCTCTTGTCACTGCACACGAACTCCAGGGGCATGCTCCTCTTCATGCCTCTGGCTTGTGTCAAATTTGGCATACATCTTTACGTGGCTGCTTGGGGAATTGAGTCTGGGCCAGCGGGCTTTTCAAGCACGTGCCTCTAACCATTGGGCCATCTCCCCAGCATCAGTATTTCAAACAATTTTTTGAAAAGCCAGGAATGATGGTGCATGCCTTTAGACCTTTAGTCCCAGAAATCTGGAGGATGAAGTAGGATTACTGTGAGTTCAAGGCCCCGGGGGCTCCAGAGTGAGTTCTGTTCAGACCACCCTGGGATAGAGTGAGACCCTGCTAAAAAAAAAAAAAAGTCCACCAAACAAAATATATATTTTTGTGTGATTTGTTTTTGTTTATATGTGTGTGTTCACCTGTGTGAACGCAGGTGCGCATGTGTCACATTGCGCTTGTGGAGGTCAGAGGACAACTTCTGGCCGTCCGCACTGTGCCACCTCGTTGGAGGCAGGGTTTCTCTTGATCATGCTCTCCTCTTTTCATTTATTTGTTTTAGTTGTGATCACCAAGAGCTTCCAGGAAATTCCCCTGTCTCCGGTTACCTTTTTCCATGGTTGTACAGATTGGATAGGAAGGGGTAGAATTAAGAAATCGCACTTGGAGCCCAGTGTGGTTGGCACACGCCTTTAATCCCAGCACTCAGGAGACAGAGGTAGGAGGATCTGTGAGTTCAAGGCCATCCTGAGACTACAGAGTTAATTCCAGGTCAACCTGGGCTAGAGTGAAACCCTGCCTCGAAAGACCAAAGTAAATAAATAAAAATAAATAAAAAATTGCAGTTGGTTTGAGATGCCACTATCGCCCATGTTTAATTCTCCAGCCACTCACGTATTTGCAGCAACACACACACACACACAGAGGGAGAGGGAGATAGAGAGAGAGAGAGAAATTGCACCTGCCCTGCGTGTGTCTGTAGGTAGTTGCGCGTGGTGGGCGCTGCTGCTCTGTAGTGTTGTCGAGTGCAGCCGCTTGTTAACTCAGCCGTGCGCTCTTTCTTGGGAGTTTGCCTCCGTTAGTATTGGCAGTACTTGTTGAATCGATTGACTTATGCTGGGGTGACTCATAAGTTTCGTCATCCACCTCAGGGTTTCATCATTCAACTGTGCTCTCTGAGGTTTAGTAATCCATTAAGAATATGAATCTGAATACTGAATATGTAGAATTAATGTAACTTCCTCCTTTTTTCCCTCTCTCCCTTCCTTCCTTCAACTTTTACACATTGGCTTAACAATTCTTCCACAACTCTGCATAATCAAACTTTTGTTAAAATTCCTTTCATTGGGGCTGGAGGGATGGCTTAGCGGTTAAGGCATTTGCCTGCAAAACCAAAGACCCAGGTACAATTCCCCAGGACCCACATAAGCCAGATACACAAGGGGGGTGCATGTGTCTAGAGTTCGTTTGCAGTGGCTGAAGGCCTGGTGTGCCCATTTTCTCTCTGTCTCTCTTCTCTCTATCTCTCTCACTCTCTGCTTGTAAAAACAATTCCTTTCGTTTCTTTAAAGAGCTTTGGTGGTCTGTACTATTATGTATGGAACATCAGCTTACACACTCTTCTCATAGAAGCATAGAGTATACTTAAATCTGCAGTATGCATGTACGATTTCTGATTTGTAACTATGCTATGGTATGTGGAACACCAGGTTACATTATTCTAGAGGATCAAAAAAGCATACTTAGGGCTGGAGAGATGGCTTAATGGTTAAGTGCTTGTCTGTGAAGCCTAAGGACCCCGGTTTGAGGCTCAATTATCCAGGACCCACGTTAAGCAGATGCACAAAGGGGTGTAGGTGTCTGGAGTTTGTTTGCAATGGCTGGAGGCTCTGGCGCGCCCATTCTCTCTCTCTCTCTCTGCCTCTTTCTTTCTCTGTCATTCTCAAATAAATAAATAAACAAAAATAAAAATTTTAAAAAAGCATGCTTAAATCTACACTGTATGTATATGCTATTTCTGATTTTTAACTATACAATGATAGGTTGAACAACAGCTTACATTATTTTCATGGAATCATAGAGCACACTTAACTCTGCACTGTGTGCATGTGCTGACTGTTTCTGATTTGTGGTATTTACTCGGCTTCTTTTCTTTCGTAGGTCAATGGACAGTGTGCGGGCCACACAGCTATGCAAGCTGCTAGTCAAAACGGGCATGTTGATATTTTGAAGTTACTTTTAAAGCAGAATGTGGACGTAGAAGCAGAGGTAACTAAACTAAGCTTGAAAAACACCTAAAGCATAACATTTTTCTGTGAAATAAATTTGTGGGATGGATTTTCAGTCTTGAAATTTACTACCTGCCTAATGTTTTTCAGAGTGAAAATGAGAATTTGTCAAGGCAGGTTAAATCATTCCTTGTTCATTTTCTTTTTTCACTAAAGATCCCTCAATGTGCTGGGTGTGGTGGCTCACGCCCTTAATCTCCCCAGGCTTGTTTCCCAGTTCCAGCTATGGGTTCCGTTCCACTGAGTGGATCCGTTAGCCAACCTGAGAGCAGTTGGTTTCCCACCATGGCCGTGTGCCACTGTGGCACTTGGGTGAGCATCACGTCAGGTTGTTTGCTGCTGAGTAGCTTAGACCTCGAGTTGCTCAGACAGATGTTGGCCATTTCCCCTAGTAGCCCATGGAGCGCCTTCTGGCACTAGACAAACTGACTCTCTGGGGACTGGCTCTCTTCCAGATTCCAGCCAGGTCTCTCCATGTTCTGTAAGGACAGCATATGGTGTCTTCAGCAGTAGACCCTTTGATGGGTCATCAGTGCTCTGACAGAAGTCTGTCTTCTTTTGGGAAACTTTGTAGGTCTCTCTGATCAACAGCTCTTACCTCACGAGCCTGAGGACCTGAGTTTGATCTCCAGCATCCATGTAAATGCTGGGTGCATTGCGTGCGTCTGTGTTGCCAGCGCTGGGGCGCAGAGTCACGTGGACTTACTGGTCAGTCACTGGCCAGATAGCCTAGTCTACCTGGAGAGTTCCAGACCAACGAGGGCCCTGTCTCAAACAGAGGTGGATAGCATTCTTGATGTACCGGACGTTGTCCTCTGGCCTTCACATGCGTGTGCACACACGTGCGTGTGTACTCATACACAGTGTGTACGAACACAATACACATGCAGCAGCCACACATATGTACACATGCGAAAGTAGTGGGTTTTTTTGGTCAGGTTCCATTCTAGCCCAGGCTAACATGGAATTCTCTATGTAGTCTCAGGCTGGCCTTGAACTCACAATGATCTGTCTACTTCTGCCTCCCAAGTGCAGGGATTAAAAGTGTGAACCACCACTAAGCCAAAAGTAGTCTCATATATTTTAAAAAAATTAAGCAATTACATTTTTTCCTGTCCTCGTTTCTCTTCAAAATATGCCTGTTATAGATGGTATGGCAGACACATGTTAATTCCTCCAAATTTTGGAATTTTGGGAGTGTGGAATTTGCTGATTTGTGCTTCATTTTTCTTTTTAGTATGTACTTTTTTGAGGTAGGGTCTCTCACTCTAGCCCAGGCTGACCTGGAATTCACTATGTAGTCTCAGGGTGGCCTTGAACTCATGGCGATCCTCCTACCTCTGCCTCCCAAGTGCTGGTATTAAAGCCATGCGCCACCACACCTAGCTTCCTTCTTATTTTTTAAAGTGTTATTTAATAATACTTTTGTGTTTTCAAATATACACAAAAGTTTATGCTCACAATTCGCATTTCACTCATGTTAACAGAATGATATTATTTCCTTTTTAAAATGTTTTCTTTTATTTATTAGAGACAGAGGGAGAGAGAGAGATTGAGAGAAAGAGAACGGGCCTGCCAGGGCCTCTAGTCATTGGAAACAAACTCCAGATGCATGCACTAATTTGTGCATCTGGCTTATGTGGGACCTGGGGAATTGAACCTGGGTCCTTAGGTTTCACAGGCAAGTGCCTTAATCACTAAGCCATCTCTCCAGCCCCCTTCTTAAAAAAAAAATCTTTATTTAATTGCAAGGAGAGAGAATGGGTATGCCAGGGCCTTTAGCTGCTGCAAATGAACTCCAGATGCATGCACCACTTTGTGCATCTGGCTTTATGAGGTGCTGGGGAATTTATGAATGATACAATATATTTTCTAGGCTCATCACTTCTCTTTGGGGGTAAATTACTGTTCAAGTCAGAGTCTAGTGACTTTGTCGGCACCACTGTTTCCTTTTAAAATTTATTGAATTTATTTTTACTTATTTTCCCATTGTTCTTTTTCTAAAAGTAGTCTGGTTCTTGGTGTATTATTATAGCTTCAAGTTTTTTGTTGCATTTTCTTACGAGTCACTGATGGAGATAAAATGCTTGTGTGCAGGATAAAGATGGAGACAGAGCAGTTCACCACGCAGCCTTCGGAGACGAGGGCGCAGTCATAGAAGTGCTTCACCGAGGCAGCGCCGACCTGAACGCTCGCAACAAGCGGCGGCAGACGCCCCTTCACATTGCCGTCAACAAGGGTCACCTGCAGGTTGTGAAGACTTTACTGGACTTCGGTTGTCATCCCAGTCTCCAGGTAAGACTTTGAAGGACCATGCTGAGCAGTTCTTGCTAGGACTATTAAAAGAAAGCATTTCTGTCTTACTGTAAAGGGCACCAAAGACATAGGCTGCTATAGAATTGTTGGGAAAGCCTATTTTTTTTTTTTTAATGAGAGAGAGAAAGAGAATTGGTGTGCCAGGGCCTCCAGCCCCTGCAGTCTAACTCCAGATGCGTGTGCCACCTTGTGTGCATGTACGACTTTGTGCACTTGCATCACCTTGCGCGTCTGGCTTACGTGGGACCTGGAGAGTCAAACATGGGTCCTTAGACTTTGCAGGCAAGCGCCTTAACTGCTAAGCCATCTCTCCAGCCCCAGTGCCTGCATTTTTATATTTAACCGAGCAAGAAGCTGGCTTTGGTGGTGCATAGTTATAATCCCAGCACTTGGGGGAGGTAGAGGCAGGAGGATCCAGAGTTCCAGGCCAGCAGCATCAGCTCCATAGCAGGTTTGAGGTCAGCCTGAGATACAGTCTGAGACCTTGTCTCAAAACCAAACAACTGCAACAATAATAAAATCCCCCAGGTCCCTTAAAGCAAAACAAAACAAGAAAAAAAAGGGAAATACAGACGAGAGCATGACCCCTTACTGCTAGTTGTTCAGTTGTTGAATGAGGCTTGTTTCTTTGATGTACTGTGGCTGTGGTGATGAATCGAAGTGAGCTGATGAAAGCCTCTTTTAACTTAAAAAACAATACAGGACTCTGAAGGCGATACTCCTCTCCATGACGCCATAAGTAAGAAGCGGGACGACATCCTGGCGGTGCTGCTGGAAGCTGGCGCCGACGTGACCATTACCAACAACAACGGCTTCAACGCCCTGCATCACGCTGCGCTGCGAGGGAACCCCAGGTAGACGCTGCCTTTAGTGCCGTGGGGCCCCCTTAGAAGCATGTCCCATGTCCCTGTCGTAGCTGTCTTCCTGCTACTGGTGGAGCAGTTGCAGCTAGTTTTAACTCTCTTTAAAGCTCTGTGGAGATCACGCATCACTTAGTGGATTCATCTTCTATGATTTGTTTGGTGGTTACACATTATCAAATAATTATTTTGGATATATATATTTGGTTTTTTGAGGTAAGGTCTCACTCTGGTCCAGGCTGACCTGGAATTAAATCTGTCGTCTCAGGGTGGCCTTGAACTCATGGCAATCCTCCTACCTCTGCCTTCTGAGTGCTGGGATTAAAGGCGTGCGCCACCATGCCCGGCTTATTTTGGACATATATTAAGTGTAGATATAAAATGTCAAGGATACTAGTTTATGTCTAAGATTTAATTAAAATGCATTTTAACATTTTTTTCTTCAAGTTCATTCTTAGAGTATTTTCTACACTCACAGTATATGTTTACATGATATATATATACATATATATATATATTTTTTAATTTACCTGATTATTATATAAACCTAGTGTAGAGGGACTCTAGTCACTCTTGTAGTAGTATGTATTCTACAGAAAAAATAGGTTTGCTGGTGAAAATTGAAGAAAGACTGCTTTTGGAGAATCATATTATTTTTTAAAATGTTTTATTTTTATTTATTTATTTGACAGACAAAGAGAGAGAGAATGGGCATGGCAGGGCCTCCATCCACTGCAAATGAACTCCTTTTTTTTTGGAACAATTTTAAGCCAAGATACATTTTAGGGAATTTTGCCATAGGTGTCTTGTTTTTTCTTTCCCCTCCCTTCCTTCTTTTCATATTGAGTCAGGGTCTGATCTAGTCCATGCTGACCTGGAGCTTACTCCGTAGCCCTGCTGCCCTCAAGCTCATGGAGATCCTCCTACCTTGGCATCCTGAGTTCTGGGATTAAAGGCGTAAACCACCGAGCTTGGTTTGCTGTCTTTTCTTTATAGTTGAATCAGGCCTATATGTCTTGCCTGTGGAAAATGTTCACTATGATGTGTATTCTGATAAAATGCAGAATTCTTATTCTTTGATTCTTGTTAAGTTTTTATGTAGGTTCTAATTATTTAACATCTTTGAAAGCCACTTAGGCTCACCACTAGAGGGCGATCACAGAGAGCGGGAGGCTTTCCTGCCGCTGCTCTTGGTACCCGCTTGAGGAGCTGTGTCAGGCCGCAAGATGGACCGGCAGAGTGGAGATCAGGTCCTGAGTTTTTTGCAAATTACAGCTGTTTGGACACTTTATACTTGTGCATCTTGAGGGAGGCAGAAGAGTTCTTATGTTCCTTGCCCTTCAGATAGCAGATGGTGGTGGGGACGCTTGCCCTGCCACCCTGTAGGCCTCTGCCGAGGCCCTGAGGTGCATTGTCTCATCCTTTCAAAAGCTTTTAAAGTTTTAACTTAATTCAGGTTTTTGTTTTGCTATACTGAAAATTGAACCTGGGGTTACATGCGTACTAGACAAACACTGTGCCATTGAACTATGTCCCTGGCCCTTCCAGCAGCTTTTGAGGCAGGACTTAATACCTTTGTTTCATTTATTTATTTTTATTTTTTTTGATTTTTTAAAAATTTATTTTCTATTGACAACTTCCATAATTATAGACAATAACCCATAGTAATTCTCTCCCCTTCCCCCTCTCAATTAGTCTGTCTTTTATTTTGATGTCATCATCTTCATTTTGATAGATGGAGAATGTGAGGATTATATGAGATGAATTTCCTTATCCAAGATATGTAGCTGATAAAGAAGCAACTAGAACTTGAGCAAGGCCTGTCTCTGTGCCTCTGGGTCCTCAGCGTTCAGCACTTGGCACTGCTACTTATGTCTTACGATCTGTATGTGAGACGTGACACCCAGGCGGTGAGGGTTTAACTCGGGCGGGTAGCACCCTTCTCCTTGCTGCATTTTTGTAAAGGGTTAGCTTTGTTCTTTCACTAATTTCAATATTCAGTTAAATCTAAAATTATGTGAATTTACTAATTTTTTTTCTATTCCTGTTGTTGCTGACCTAGTTAGGTACTCACCATTCTCACCTACATTATTACCATAAAGTTCTAGTAATTCTCCCTGGGTTAATTTTCCTTTCTTTTCTTTTTCTTTTTTTTTTTTTTTTTCTTTTTCCCGAGGTAGGGTCTCACTGTAGCCCAGGCTGACCTGGAATTCACTATGTGGTATCAGGGTGGCCTCGAACTCACGGAGGTCCTCCTACCTCTGCCTCCCAAGTGCTGGATTAAAGGCGTGCGCCACCACGGCCAGCTCCTGGTTTAATTTTCATACAGCTGTCATTCTAGATGCAAGATCTGGTGGCTTCTCTATCCTGCTCTGAAACCTTCAGTTGTTTTTTACAACATGAAGTCTATATACCTTGACTTGGCATTCAAGCCCATTTCTTTCTTTTATTTTTCTTTTTTTCTTCAAGGTAGGGTATTACTCTAGCCCAGGGTGACCTGGAACTTGCTCTGTAGCCCTAGGCTGTCCTCAAACTCACAGTAATCCTCCTACCTCAGCCTCCAAGTATCTGGTAATTATTTTGAATTGCTTCATTTTTACTAGTAATAGGCATGTTACTGTCAATGATGCTAAACCCATGGAGGAGGAGAAATTTTTTTAATTTCTTCAGTTGTTGCATAACTTTATAGAATTCCTCAGAAAATATAATACATTGACTCTTTCAGCCAGATAATGATTTTTATTGGATGACACTATAAAAAGGAAAGGAGAATATGCTTTCATTTTAATATTGATTATGTGCGTGTATTAGTATATGTATATGGATGTGTGTACCATAACATAAGGTCAAAGGAAAACTTTTTTATTGTTTTATTTATTTATGTAATATTTATTAGATACAGAGGGACAGAGGGATGAGAGAGAATGGGCACACCAGGGCCTCTAGCCACTGCAAATGAACTCCAGATGCATGCACCACAATGTGCCTCTGGCTAATGTGGGACCTGGAGAATCGGACCTTGGTCCCTAGGTTTTTCAGGCAAGCGTCTCAACCGCTAAGCCATCTCTCCAGCCCCAAAGGAAAACATTTGAGGTGTCTAGGCTCCCCCTTTTCTTTTCTTTTTTTTTTTTTTTTTGAGGTAGGGTTTCACTGCAGCTCAGGTTGACCTGGAATTAACTATGTAGTCTCAAGGTGGCCTCGAACTCGTAGTGATCCTCCTACCTCTGCCTCCCATGTGCTGGCATTAAAGGCGTACACCACCATGCCCGGCTCCTGTTTCTTTAAGACAGGGTCTCTTGCTGTTGCCAGTGAAGGTCAGACTAGCTGTGTTGAATACCCAACTTCTCATCCGGCTGTGCAGCTTTATGTGACCTGGGGATTTGAACCCCGGGATGATAGGCTTTTGCAAGGAAGTGCCTTTAACACCACTGAAACATCTCCCCAGCTCCTATGCTTTCATTTTATAACAGAGCAGTATTTCATCAAAAGCTGATTTTTTTGTTCCTTCTTCCTTAACACATTGAGGTGACTGTGACTATGGGGTATGATTTTAATTGAACACAGAATCTGATAGTATCAATCTATATATTGCTGTAATCATAAATTGCTGTGTTTGGGGATTTCTTTTTGTATTAGTTTTTTTTCCCATTTCTTATTAGAGTTGGCTTCTCTTTCCTGAACTGAGTGACCACCGAAGCCAGAGCTATTCAGAAGCACGCAGTTTCAGTGTGCTTAACTTTAACAGCAGCAAGCGTGGCTGTCCTTCACTCTTACTTTGGAAAACCAGATACAGTCCATGTAGTGCATTATTCTTTCTAGAACCTAACACATTGGCTGTTTTTGGATAAAATACTAAGTATGATTAGATGTACTAGCACCTTCTCTAAGAGTCATTTTCTATCTTAAGTGTGTGACACTGGATTGTCATACTTGCATTTGATCTGTGCCATTGTGCTTGGCTCAGCTCAGCCCAGCTGTTGGACAGACTTCCTCTTGTGCTCCACCTTCCTTGCAACCAGAACTTTAATTCTTAGCTGTTTATGTATCCTGATATTTGGTGTTTGTTTATTTCATTTTATTTGTTGGTAGTACTGAGTATTGGACTCGGGGCATTACATACGCTAAGCAAGCACTCCCCTGCTGAGCTAGCCTGACTTTTATACTTATACAGATGTTGCCCTATAGGCTTTAGGCACTTCTCTTTCTACTGGGTAAAATTTCAGATTTAAATCAAGAGCAGAAATTACTTGTGCTGTGGGGGCTACTGGGAACAATATTGTAAAATTTGTATTTCATCTTCAATTTAAATTACTACTAAAATCATAGGATACAAGTAGACCATGCAGTGCTGGGCACTTACAGTTTTAGGTTACTGTGGTGCTAACCAGAGGCATTTTTGTTTTGTCACCTAACAACACATGGTTCTCTTACTGAATATGTGCGCAGCTCAGGTGCTCCCTGTAGAATGTTGTGATGCCGTCAGTTAACTCTCAGTGCTGAAGTATGGCCTGGTAAGTGAGACCGTGCTGCACGTGGGAAGCTGTGGTCGTTTGTCTTAGAATACTTGTGGGATGTGTGTTGTCTGTAGTGTGCGTGCATGCACTTCCTCACAGTCACTGGGAACCTTGTAACACGCGTATTTGACACGACTGGCTGAGGCTGGTGCAGAGGAGCCTGAGCCTGGTTGGTGGAGTGCAGCCGAGGTGAGGTTGTTTATGTACACCTCCCTTTCTTTGCTCACTGTCTTTAGGGACTCATTTTTCAGTTTGAAATAGAGAAATGGTCAGGAGTAGAGGATTGAACATTTGGAATTTTAAACCACAACTTGCCTTCAGTAACTTAATTAATTGCTAAATGTTTATTAAAGCATGTTAAATAGTTGTATAGTTGTTACTGAGAAAATTGGGTGCATATTGCTTCACTTGTCATTTTCCCCTTCAGTTTCTCTCCCCTGGAGCTCCGTGTATGGATTTTGTAAAGGACAAAGAAGACAGGAGAGTGACAGAATGTGACTATTAGTAGAGGCCTTCATTTGGCAGCTGAGGAAACAGTATTAAGAGTTGAAATATCTCCACGGGTAAAAAGTAATGATGCCTAGCACTTCTTTTGAGCACGAAGAACCTTTGGTTCAGGGTCAGAAAGCTGTCTTGATTACTTGAGTCTCTCCCGGACGTACATAGTATTACCTCCTTTCTCACTCTTGTGCTCAATTATGTAGTGGTGAAATTAAAGGATAATTCTGTGGAAGATAATGACTCAGCATTTCTAAATATTATTATAAATATTATTATAGTTTTCCTTAACTTAAAGTATGTGTGCCCATGTGAATCTCACTTGGCATTCCTGTCCTGTTTTCAAATGGGAAGCTTATTTTTATTCAGAAGCACAGTCTGTATTCATTATCATTTTCTGAAGAATAAGAAGCTTAGGGGCTGGAGAGATGGCTTAGTGTTAAAGGCTCTTGCTTGCAATGCCTGACAGCTCAGGTTCAGTTTCCCAGTACTCATGTAAAACCAGATGCACAAAGTGACACATGCATCTGAATTTTGTTTACAGTGGTGAGAGGCCCTAGTGTGCCCATTTCCTCCCCCCCCCCCGGCTTGCAAATAAAATTAATTTAAAAAATTAATACCAAAAGACCACAAAGAAAAAGATTATGATTTTATTGGCAGTTCTTGTCATCCACACATTTTTTTATGAAGCTTTTTATAAACATCTTTAACTCTATAGTTCTTCCATGTAGAATTGACATTGCAAGTTATTTTCAGTCACATTCTGAGTGAGTAAGTTGAAATTAGTTGACATGTCATGGATACTCATAAATGAAGACGCTGGCTCTCCTGTAGTAATCAATGCATAGCTACAGCTGGTTGAAGGGGACCAAATCCATTGAAGAGGCGATTTGGTTCCATTTTACCAGCTTTAGCAAAGCATTGTAGTGCTGCTGCTAGTTTGGGATCCAAAAGAGTTCAGTGCTTTCTTTGCAGCTGTAAGAATACGGCAGAGGTAGTCTGTCTACCCGTGTTAGAGACGCTCTCAACAGTGCATCAAGCACAGTGTGAAGGTCCCGTGTTGAAGGCGGTTTCCTGTTTCCTCCTCTTCCACTTCAGAAGAGCTTTCCCTTAACACTGCAGTAATGCACCGGCAGTTACCGGTGTGCATCTTTGCTCCGTCCTTAAACAGAGACAGTAACAGCAACAAAACAACAGCATTTAAGTCAACAAATGGATCTTGATGTATTTCAGAGTAGCATTTTCTGTTTTCTTTCAGTGGTAAGCCAGACCCTTTTTAAAGGAGTTGAACTGAAAGTGGGGACGAGTGGTCAGTCACGCCTGGCTGCTGCTGCTGCTTTTTAGTGTCACAGTTGAGGACCACAGCAGGTTGCTGACGGGGGATGGGGGATATGTGTAGCCCTAAGAAAATGCCTCTGCCCTTTGACTTATAAATGGCTTACACACGTATCCATTGGATTTCTTGGATTTGGGTTGAGAGGAACTACCACGCATGCAGCCTTTTCTGCGTTTTTGTTTATGTAGCATTACTAATCATGGGTTCATAATTTAACCTTCTAAAAGGTGTGTTTCCTTGGCTACACTTGATGTTACTCGGGTATAGATTGCCTTGTTACTTCTTACTGTCAGCTTAGCAATTGACTTGTGGTTAGCTATAGTCCATGAATTTTGAGTCTTAAAATTTACCAAATAATGATTTTAAAATCAGCACGGTAAATACTTGTTATAACGTGGTTCTACTGTTGATTTCTGTGTACGGAAGGGCTGTTTTCTGAAGCATACTTGCATCAGGTACAACTCAGAAAATTGTCAGTCAAGGGAGAATTCTCAGTGACACGTGAAGTGTTCCACAGAGTTGTTGCCATTGAGCAGGGGGACAACGCTACCTTGGGTAATGTGCAGACGGTTTTCCTATGAAGTGCATTCTGTATCTGCTGGCTGTTAAATGCTGTGCTGCTGGTGAGGTTAATGTGACTACAGTTCTTTCCGTCATTTATTCTAGTAGAAGTGAAACAGGTGTTCCGTCGCCTGAACGTAAGTGCTGCCGATAGCAGTCACCCAGCTTCTATTTTTGCTAGTTACATGGAAGCCGGTTAGCAGATCCAGTTGCTCAAGTGTGCTTTTGGATGGCAGTTTGGTTTCATACACTGGCCATATCGGGGCAAGGAGAGGCCATGGGAAAAAATAGTACAGCATTTGATAATGTCAGCATCTGTTATCCCTGTCAGGCAGACAGTTGAAATGTTTGAGTTATACCAGTGTCAGCAGATGCCCAGAGTTTAACATGTACTCAGTTCAAAATGAACAGCTGATCTGAGTGATGGATGTGACATTTTAGAGTGATTGAAAATACTCTTAGATATGTTAAGCTAAACTTGTAAGCAGCAGAATCCGTTTTTAACTTTAATTTATAAATAAATAGCACATTACTTTGTTTTCTAAGGATTGTAACAAAGGCATTCTCAGTTGCTGGAATGTTCTAATAGAATTATTAAAATCTTTTATACCTGCTTATCAGTTGTTAGTAACTTCATTATGTATAGCTTTAATAAGTATATACAAAATAGATTGCACAAAACTATTTTGATATTTCTAACATGCTGTGTATATTGGATATATCATGTTTTTAATATAAAAATTGAACTATAATTATGTCAATAAGAATGGCTATCCTACTGTCAGTTTTTGATTAGTTTTCATTTTGTATACCCCTTTTAAAGAAAGCAAATTCAAAGATAATACACAGTATTTTAAATATTTGAGTTTGTTACTAATACACCCTTTTGACTTAGAGCTGTGGCTTGGCATTTTGTCATTTTCACCCTCAATTCTTACATTTTAAGTATCATCAGCATTCAAAGTGGAGATTGGGTTAAGGACCAGGCAAATTGGGAAGAGCTACAGATTTTAGTTGCTCGATAGAATTTAACTTAAAAGTTAGTCTTTTTAAAGATTCTTGCTTTCTGTAGCTGTCAGAAAAGAAAATCTGAAACAATGAGACTTCTGTCTTAAAGATTTATCTAGTAGTAATAGGTTATAAATTCACCACGTGTATGTGGAGAAGAGCTTTTCAAATGTGGGTAGTCAGCTTTTGTTGTTTTGTTTTTCTTATCGAATCAGTTGGCTCTATTAATATGATAACACCTAAATTAAGATCAGATTGTGGAGACAGAAAATGGGTGAAATAATCTTATTCGGATGGGTGGGAGGGCTAGACTATTTTTTTTCTGTTGTCCCATTTTAATTATGTAAGTAGTAAAACAAGTGAAATGTATCATGTTTTGTCCATAACGGTTCTAATATGATAATTTGAAATGCACTTCAGTGAGCTTTTCTATCACAAACTGTAAATCTTGGGGGGTATTTGGTTTCCGTCTACAAGTGGCAGGTACTTTCTTGGTGGGGGTGTTTCTATTGCCAAAGGTCATTTGCCCGGGATTAGGCTGTGAGGACAGCTTACCACGTGAAGGTCATCCGCCTAGAAAGAAGCAGGGCTGGCGCTCTCTAGCTGCACTCGAGTTCCCTCTCGGCAGCTGTTGCCCACCAAAAATACACACTTCTTTACATTCCATAGCTTTGTATGTCCGTATGGCACATAGAGAAGTATGTCCTCCTGGTAGGTGGCTGCTAAGACGTCGACTGTGAAAACAAAGCGTCTGCTTTCGCTCTTGTTAGTGAAGCACGCGGCTTACTGACGTAGAGCAGTGCACTCATTTGTCGGTTAAGTTATCACAGACTAACTTGATAGCAGATTTACCTGATCTGGCTCCTTGACAGACAGACAGACAGACAGATACATACCTAAACACTCCACCAGTCAGTTATCTGTGGAATTTTGTCCTGCTTTGGGTCTTTTTATAAGACATGCAAGAGAATCTGTGGAGATTTACAGTGTATTTCAGAAACAGCTAAGGTCAGCCTACTGTGTCTTCAGAGTCCTCAGTTTCTTCTTTTTTTGTAATTTGCTTCTAGATCCTACAAGCAGATGATAATTCATTTCATTCAGAATCTTTTTACAAACCAGACACACTTACTCAAAACTTAACTGAGGAATAAATTAGCACTTCTGGGACTGACGTGCAGTTGGCATAGGGGAAGCCAGGTCATTTCAGTGTGAGCACAATTAAGTTTTTCAAATGACGAGTTTGTCTAGTATTTTTTTTTAAGGACATGGATAAGAACTCATGATCATTTAAAACTTCTTTGCTGGTCCTTTGTCTCAGTGGTTTCTTACCTGGGTATTGTGCTTGTGTTCTTGTGTAGTAAATACAAGTTCAAGTTGATGTACAGATGGGTGCCTGGTTTTGGTTAAGTTTAGTTATTTTGATTTTAAAGAAAAGTTTTAATATGAAGGAAAACAGCCAAAGCTGCCAACTTCTCCAGAATCTCACAGAGAACAGAAGTGCTTTAGCTGATGAGCCCTGGGGTTTCAAAGCACAGTCATTTAGCAGAAAAATAGTATAATCAGGGAGTAAGTTTTAATTAGTATGCCATTACAAGGTTAATTTAAAAGGAAACCTCAAGAAATTTCAGATTTGGGAGAATATGAAAGAGGAAGGAGAAGAGCAAGGGCAGCGGGATTTGTGCAGCCTCCACTCCGAGGGAGCCAGTCGGGGCACTGCCATGGCAGCTGGCTCGCAGCACTGGGACTGCGCGGTGCCCCTCGGGTTCGCTTCTGTGACAGCTGATGATGAGCACTAAGTGTTTTGTAATCTCTTAGTTTTTTTTTTTTTAATAGTTTTTAGAAGCTAGCACACTGTGGAAGCAGGGGATGCCAATTTACTAGAGATACAAACCATCACTTAATAAAGGCTAAATCTTCAATAATGTAATTGTCAGCAGTGGAGTTGTATGTTTTTGAGATTGAGTTATCTGCTAGGATATTTGAACAACATTCCATTTTAAACTACACTGTCAATTTGAACTTTGAGATTAGACTCTGTCCAGATAGAAATGAGTTTAACAGTAAGAGCATATTCAAGTCCATTCTAGATAAGCATGCAGAAATTCACAGGCATCGTAAACGTACAGGCCTTGTGTTCGGTTACCTGTGAGCCTAGCGTAACTGACAGAGAGTCATCCGGCGGCAGCCATTGCATCTTGATCGTTTCTTCATTCTAGTCACTGATTCAGCACTTCCGCTTAGGATCCCCATGAAGTCAGGGGTATATAAGTGAACGCTGAGCCTCACCTTTTAAGACAAATGTGAAAGTCAAGTGAATAAACAAAAAAACAGGTAACCCACTTTTCTCTTCCCACCCTCCCTCTTAAAAAAAAAAAAAAAAAAACACACCAAACCTACAATAAAATTGAATCAATGCTGGCTTTTTGATTTGGAATGTAACAACCAGTACCTATAGATCCACAGAGAAAGTTAAGTCATTGAGGGAGACTGCTACAACAGCTAAGAAAATGTACCTAGCTTCTTTTCCCCCCTTAGATAAAATGTCTCAGAAGAGGGGGAAACATTGCAGAAGTTAATTTTACACACCTCGCTCCCCGCAAGTAGCTGCAAACGTCCCCTGCATTTCTTGGCCCACCAGAGTGCATCGGGCTTTCCTGACTCCTCAGGAGAGTCTGCATCCTTCTTGCTTTGAGATTGCTTGTTTGTTTGTTTTGAGTTTCAGGCTTAATTCATGGTTGTGAAGCTGCCTTGTCATATCCAGAGGTCAAGTCTGCCAGCAAGGTCAGGACTTCCCCATGGTCACCTCGGAGGCTAACTTATATTCGTCCCTCAGTGGCAGCTTTATAGGCAGCTAAGCATTTGAAACACGCACTCCCAGGCAAGCAGGCTCTCTTGTGCCTCTCTCTTCCCTGACCATATTTAGTCAACCATAGCAAAAAATAGTCTCTCAGCTGTCGATGGTCGATCCAAAAGCTGAGGAAGCCTCTATCTTGCTTTCTGCCTATTGATTGTTCTTCCTGCGGTCCAAACAGCGCTTTGCCATTTGTCTTGCCTTTTTTTTTTTCTTTAAGTACTGCCAAATAAAGCGGTCTCTCATGTTTCCACTTACATTTCCCCGCTCTTCACTGAGCCTGCGCTGAGACTAGGAAAGCCTCCTGTGGCTGTCACTATACTTGGAATCCCTGCAGAGGAGAGAGGAAAAGCATCACCCGGGTTAGCGGTAGCAGGGCAATCTTCAGACAGATCCGGAGCATGTGCGATCCCTCTCCTCCTGCCAACAGGAATTGTCTAACGTGACTTTTTTGTTGTTGTTGTTGTTGCTAAAAAACTAAAAACATATGAAAAAGCCATATGGAAGGCTACTTCTTTGTCAGCCAATTAAAAAAAAAGTTTCAGCTAATTAAAAAAAATGTTTTGGGTTAGTAATACATTACACAGCTGATGAAAGGATTTTGTAAGGTTATATTTAGGGCTAGTTATTGCTATACATGCTTTAAAAATGTATTTACTAGGGTTTCAATGGAAAACAGAAATAATAGACTCCTTATATTGATATGGGAAGAGATCATTAAGAAGGGAACAGTGGGGCTGGAGAGATGGCTTAGCAGTTAAGCGCTTGCCTGTGAAGCCTAAGGACCCCGGTTCGAGGCTCAGTTCCCCAGGACCCATGTTAGCCAGATGCACAAGGGGGTGCACGTGTCTGGAGTCTGTCTGCAGTGGGTGGAGGCCCTGGCGTGCCCATTCTCTCTCTCTATCTGCCTCTTTCTCTCTGTCTGTCGCTCTCAAATAAGTAAATAAAAATTAAAAAAAAGTAAAAAAAAAAAAAAAAAAAGGAGAGAGCATTGTTCAAATGAGGTCTTTGAAACACCTAAAACTAGTTCAGTGTCAGTTTTGTTTACTTTGTTACAGTATTTAGTGAAGACAGGGTCCAAAAATCTTCTCAGTCAGTAATGGCAAGCTTTGAGCTGTGCATGCAGAAGTCCCCAGGTGCAGTTTTGCATGTTAGTATGAATCCGTTTTATATTTGAATGTGAAGTATTTCTTTCTATAAAGCCACACTCCTAGGTTTTCTGAAGTAGCGTTACAGGTGTGGCCACTGCACATTTCACCGCAGACTAAGATGGTCACGAACTTGGCTATACCTTTGCCACATAGGCTGTGTCTTGAAGGAAAAAACAATTCTGCCCTCCATTTATTCATTTAAATACTTTATTTGGGCTAGAGAGATGGCTTAGCAGTTAAGGCGAATGCCTGCGAAGCGTAGGGACCCTGGTTTGATTCTCCAGGTCCCACATAAGCCAGATGCACAAGGAGGTGCACATGTCTGGAGTTCATTTGCAGTGGCTGGAGGCCCTGGTGCACCCATTCTCACACACACTCCCCCTCTCTGTCTCAAGTAAATAAATAAAATAGATAAATAAATACTTTATTTATTTGTTTATTTGTTTGTAAGCAGGGGAGTGGGAAATGGGCTCGTCAGGGCCTTTTGCCACTGTCAACAAACTCCAGTTGTATGTGCCCCTTTGTACGTCTGGCTTTACATGGATACTGAGGAATTGAACCCAGGCTGGCAAGCTTTGTAAGCAGATGCCTTTAACCATTGAACAATCTCTCCAGCCCAACAAACATATCCTTTTTGGACAGAGTTGTGTAGAAACCTTGTAGCCTGGCCCAGAGAACTTCTGTTTGCACGTGATCAACTCTCCTAATTGAGTCTGTCTGTGGATTGTGTACTAACTTGCTTTCTCTGGGATTTTTAAGCATTTATTGAATACCTAATAGCCATGGTGCTATTCTAATATCCTTTTGAATTAAACAATGCTAATATGAAAGGCCTCCCCTTCGGCTGTCTGCTGGATTTGGTTGAGAAAATATGCCTTCTCTCTGAAGGAAGATGTTAGAAATAGCATAGCAGACCCTAAAACTTGACCCAGTGCCATTTGAATACTGCATACCAGGGAAGACAGCTGCTGGCCCTCAGTCTTCTTTGAACTCATCCGTTTGTCATTCAGCACATGTTAGCACGTTGCCATGTGCCAGGGATTATGCTAGGCACCATTCTTAGTTGTTCTGGAACTTAATGCTCCTTTGGCACTGTTTACAAATGCCTGCTTAACTGGTAGTAAGAGCTTATGTTTAAAACATCCATGTCCTTAACCTTTTGGAAAACAACCAGTTGAGAAATAAAGTTTGTGCATTAGGAGAAACATCTTGCCAAATCATATAGACTCCACTGCAAGAGGTCAGAGTCTGTGGCTTCATAAAATATCATTGACTTATGGAGCGAGTGACCATGTTCCATGTAACTTTGGGGCATTCAGTTCTTGTAGCGTAGCAACAGGCTCTCCTCTCACCAGCTGGAAGTGCTGTGGCTCGGCCACTTGAAACAGAGAAGAACAATCTTGTGCCAGTCAAGGACAAGAAATAACAGGATAGCTTTTCCTAGGGTGACACATGTGAGGATAAAACTTGAAATAGAACTGGGCGTGGTGGCGCACGCCTTTAGTCCCAGCACTCAGGAGGCAGAGGTAGGAGCATCGCCATGAGTTCGAGGCCACCCTGAGATTCCATAGTGAAATCCAGGTCAGCCTGAGCTAGAGTGAGACCTTACCTTAAAAAAGGAAAAATTTCGAAATAGAGAAAAGTTATGTACAGATGCAAAAACAGGATGACATGCAGAATAAGTCTCTATGTAAATAGAAGTGCAGACATGAAGAACAAGACGACTACCTGGTTTTTGAATGGATTGGCAGTTTGTGGAGTAAACATGCTACCTTTGCACCCCAAGGTCACTGGGTTGGCACTTGCTAACTAGGATCTCTTAGCAGAGATCTTGACAGACATTGAAATTAACAAATCTCCATTGTAGAAAGATAATAAGTAACCCTTGCCATCCCTCTCTTTATTCCTTTATCATACAGTTTCCTCAGTTATCTACTAGCGACAAGACATTATCTGACAATTTCAAGTTATGGCTTGCATTGTTTTTTATATTAATTAGGTCATATATAGACAAAGTCTCATACAGGCCAAGCTGGCCTTGAACTCACTGTGTAGCTGAGGATGACCTAGAACTTTTTAAAAAAATATTTTAATTTATTTGAGAGCAGGAAAGAGGCAGAGGAGGGGAGAGAGAGAGAGAGTGAGGGAGAGAATGGGCACACCAGGGCTTCCAGCCACTGCAAATGAACTCTAGATGCAAATGCCACCTTGTGTATCTGGCTTACGTAGGTCCTGGGGAATCGAACTGAGGTTCTTTGGCTTTTCAGGCAAGCACCTTAACTGCTAAGCCATCTCTCCAGCCTGACTTTGAACTTTTGATGTCTGCCTCCACCTCTCATGTGCTGGGGATTACAGGCGTGCACCAGCACACCTGGTGAATGTAGTGCTGGGGATTGAACCCAGGGCCTTGCATGTGCTAAGCAAGTACTACCCACTAAATTGCATTCCCAGCCCTACATTTTATTCTTAATAATAAAAAAAAAATCAAGCCAGGTGTGATGGCACATACCTTTAATCCCAGCACTCAGGAGGCAGAGGTAGGATCGTTGAGAGTTTGAGGCTACCCTGAGACTACATAGCGAATTCCAGGTCAGCCTGGGCCTACCTCGAAAAACCAAAACAAACAAACAAAAAACCTAAAAACAAACTTTCACAGATGATACTCGTATCTTCCTAGTTTTCTTAAAAAAAAAAAAAAAAAACACAAACAACAACAACAAAAAACCCTGTGAAACCCCTATATGTTCTGTTTCTCACATGGTCTGATAGTGTCACATTAGAATTATGATTTCCAGGCATTTTTTTTTGTATAAAGTGGTACCAATATTTTTCTCCATTTATCTGAGGCAAGCCATGGTGGTTCACATGTGTAAACCCAGCACTTGAGAAGATGAGGCAGAGGATTGTGGATTTGATGGCAGCTTGGGCTCTATAATTAGTAAGACTAACCTTAAAAAAATTGACAAAAGTTATAAACTTCCCAACTTGAGTTCAATTTTAGAGATTCTTTGATTCTTCAAAGCCAGCTTTAGACTCCTTGAACTTCCTAGATGAGATTCATAGACTACTGTCATTAAATACACACATTCCAAGTCATTTGAGCACCTAGTCTTCTTGTTTTTTAAGGCTTATGTTTCTGTTCTTATATACTCTTACTCTGCATCTCACCTTGTTTTTCCATCTGTAAATACAATTTCTAATTTTTATTCTCACATATATCCCCCAAGGAAAACCTGTCCCAACATATACTTGTGTTTTCATCCTGTCCTCTTGTCCTCTATAGGCACAAGATTGTTCTTTTCAGTTTCAAGTGTTTTTGTTATCGTACTGCTTTTCTCTAGGGCTGTGCATAAAGTAACAGGTTCATCTATATTATATCTACACACGTGCATATATCAGTGTTCTAACATGTGTATCAGTGCTGGCTGTGCCAACTCCACCACTCTCAGCCTTAAAAACAAATCAATTAATGTGATCTTAAGAATGTTCCATATAGGGCTGGAGGGATGGCTTAGCGGTTAAGGCGTTTGCCTGCAAAGCCAAAGGACCCAGGTTCAATTCTCCAGGACCCATGTTAGCCAGATGTACAAGGGGGTGCATGCATATGGAGTTAGTTTGCAGTGGCTGGAGGCCCTGGTGTGCCCATTCTCTCTCCCTCTCTCTCTCTCTCTCTATCCCCCTCTTTTTCTGTCAAATAAATAAATAATAATAAAAATTAAGAAAAGATTGTTCCATATAGAATTTTTTTGTGTGTGTAGAAAAATTCCCTCTGAATTTTACATCCCCTCCCCATTTTTTTGCAGGTAGGTTAGCTTTTCGTGTAAGGAGCATTCAGGTCCCGGGTATGGTGGCTCATGCTTTAAGCCCAGCACTCAGGAGGTTGAGGTGGGGGATGGCTGTGTGGCTAGAGTGAGTTCCGGGTCAACCTGAGCCACAGTGAGATTCTGCCTCTGGTGGGGGGCCGGGGAGAGAGAAGGAAGCATTCATTTGATTCTTCTGTTTTCTTATGCTTGGGCTTTTAAATCTTTGATACTTTTTAGGATAACTTTTTCTTCTTAGATTTTAAATTAAATTAAATTATAATTGCCACTGTATATTTTGATCAAAACTGAATTTTAGCACTGGTTAATGTGTATCAGATATTTTTTTGTTTTTGCATTTTTTTTTGTAATAAACAAACTTCAGACTCATGCACCACCTTGTGCATCTGTCTTTACATGGATACTGGGGAACTGAACTCGGGTCCTTAGACTTAGCAGTCAAATGCCACTGCTGAGCCATCTCTGCAGCTCTGTATATCAGATTTTAATTCTTCCATTTATAACACTCTGTCACTTACATACATTTTATCTTCTCGCTATTCTTCCTACCTTATTTGTTGGTGTTACTTGTTATTTATTAACTCATGCATAGAAACTATGAAATTGTATCCGTAAAAGTCAGTAAAACAAAAATTGTGCTGTCCTTATAATTGTTGCTTTCCTTTTTGGGCTTTCCCTTATGCTGTTTCCCACTCTTTTAAAAAAATTATTGTGTTGATTTCTTTTTTTTAAATTTTTTGTTTTATTTTTATTTATTTATTTGAGAGTGACGGACAGACAGAGAAAGAGGCAGATAGATAGAGAATGGGTGTGCCAGGGCCTCTAGCCATTGCAAACAAACTTCAGATGCATGCGCCCCCTTGTGCATCTGGCTAATGTGGGTCCTGGGGAATCAAGCCTCGAACCGGGGTCCTTAGGCTTTACAGGCAAGCGCTTAACCGCTAAGCCATCTCTCCAGCCCCCCACTCTTTATTGACTCGATTCCTCAAATAGTGGTAGTTTGTTTAGCTCTCAAAATACCAAAAAGCTGCACATGTGAGGATTAGAATAACTGAATTTTTCTTTTTTCTAGAGATAGGTCTTTTCTTTAAAAGTCTTCATTAGGTTACAAAAGTTTCTTTGAGCTGTGGATGGTGGCGCAGCTCTTTAATCCCACCCCTCAGGAATCAGAGGTAGAACAATCGCTGTGAGTTCAAGGCCCGTGTGGAACTACAGAGTGAGTTCCTGGTCAGCCCGGGCTAGAGTGAGACCCTGCCTTGAAAAAACCAAAACAAAAATTTCTCTTGAATACGTTTTTTTCCTAAAGAAAACAGTAAAAATATCAAAGTATGTAAATATAAAAATACTGTGAATTTTCCTTTCAGTGCAATGCGTGTTTTGCTATCAAAACTGCCAAGACCGTGGATTGTGGATGAGAAGAAAGATGACGGCTATACCGCCTTGCACCTGGCTGCCCTGAACAATCACGTGGAAGTGGCTGAGCTGTTGGTGCATCAGGTAGGGCAAGCACTTCAGTACCTTCAAGCAATTCGAGAACAGTCTCGGGCATTAATGTGTTACTTTAGCAAATGCTTGCTAATATAGATTATAGTAAAACCCGTGGATAAAATGGATACTCTGTCTTCTGACATTCGTTATTTTTTTTGTTTGTTTACATATAGCTCAGGCTTGCCTCAAAATCATGATTCTCTTGCCTCAGCCTTCAAAATGCTGAGGTTGTGTTTACCCTTCCTGCTTAAATATAGGGAATGGTGTGTGTGTGCGTGTGCGTGTGTGTGTGTGTTTGTGTCTAGATTTCCATAGTTCACAGCATTTTTTTTCTGAATAGACTTCCTCGGATGGTCCAATAAAATGGACATCAACCAACGAGGAGAACTTCTCTACTGTTGTGGAAATACTAGTCAGCCCCAGTTACCAAGGGCCTCCATGTTGATGTTAAAGCTAGTGTGGCCAGTTGTCATGAGACACGCCTGGGGGATTCAGTTCTAAAGCCGGCGGACCCCTGGAATTTGTGCTTGGAATGCGGCGCAGGTCCCTCTCACCCGTCCGTCCGTCTGTCCGTCATCTGCGTGGGCACACAGCTGCCTCTGGAAGGAGGCGGCTCTGCTCAGCGCACTGGCCTGTGACTCAGTTCAGCAAGGTTTTCGAATACCGCAGGAAAGCAGCTGCTGTGTCCAGTGGAATTCTGAAGAATTACTTGTGGTTTCTGATGTTAAGAAATTTACTGTCTGCTTAAGGTGAAGCCACAGAACAGTATAGTAGTTACATAGAGTTGTCAGATCAGCAAGGGATGTAACTGACTGGTAGAAAGCATGACAAATACGTTCAAGCCCCTGGGTTCAGTCCCCACCTCTGACAACTTACTGTGCAAATTGGGCAAGGTGGGAGGTTGAAGCAGAGGTGGCGGTGCCGTGAGTCTGAGGCCAGCGGGCGCTACGTAAGAGTTCCAGGTTAGCGTGGGCCGAAGAGCAAGGCCCCGACTCAAGGAACACTGACGAACCGCCAAGTACCAGATTGGAAGATGAATTCCCCCACAGTACAGAAAGTGAAAGAAATAGTTCCGAAGTCGAGCTTGGGAACTGGGGGCTTGGCTCAGCATTAAAGGCATTTTTTTACAAAGGCTGCCAGCCTGGATTCGGTCCCCCGACACCCATGTAAAGCCAGATGCAAAGAGGTACACACATCTGGAGCTTGTCTGCAGTGGCAAAAGACTTTGGTGCACCCATAGAAACAGACACCCATGCATACACTTAAATCAAAAAGTATTTTTTTTTTTTTTTTTTTGCAGTGGGGCCTCACTGTAGCCCAGGCTAAACTGGGACCCACACTTTAGCCTCAGGCTGGCCTTGAATTCATAGCAATTCTCCTACTTTTGCCTCCTGAGTGCTGGGATTCAAGGTGTGTGCCACCATTCCCAGGTAAATAAAAAATTTTTAAAAGTTAAACTAGCCATCTCTACTGTGTAATTTTAAGCCTTTAATGCTAAAATTATTGCTGTCTCTGTTAATTATGGTAATTCCTTTTTTATTTAAATGACTGGCCTTATATTAACATCACACTGCCTTAATTATTGTGGTTTTATATTGAGGTGACTGTTTTGGTTTTTCGAGGTAGGGTCTCACTGTGGCCCAGGCTGAACTGGAATTAACTATGTAGTCTCAGGGTGGCCTTGAACTCACAGTGATCCTCCTACCTCTGCCTCCCAAGTGCTGGGATTAAAGGTGTGCGCCACCATGCCCGGCTTATATTATATTAAGTTTTGAAATGAGAATAAATCCTCAAGCTTTTTTCTTCTTTCTTAGAATTACTTTTGTAAGTCTAGATCTTTTTTCATCTCCACACAAATTGCACAGTTTATAAGTATCAGTTAAAGTCTTGTGGGATGGGGCTGAGGAGGTGGCTCAGCTGGTAAGAGCACTTGCCATGAAAACCTGAAGACCTGAATTTGAGTCCAAAGCCCCCCTGTAAAAAGCGGGCCATGGCTTCTCATGCCTGGAACCCCGTGCTGAGGAGACCGAAGACAGGAGGATGTGGGGCTCCTTAGTCAGCAGGCTGAACCCACAGACATTGAACACCAGGTTCAGTGATAGGTCTCTCTGGGAAATAACGCTGAAGAGCAATAGAAGTGGACACCACTTGAAGTCCTCTGGCCTCTGCAGCATGTGCGCATGGGTGCATGCATCTGCACACATTTACGTACACTACATGTGTGCACACGTACTACACATCAGAGAGAGAGGCTCTGAAAGATTTATCCTTGAGTAGTTTTTTGGGAGGGGGAGGGAAAGGGAAAGGCTTTTATTGTAAGTTGTATTATTTTTACATTGCAGTTTAAAGTTTTATACTGCTTGTGTATATAAATACAGCTGCTTTTTTATATTCTGCCTTGTGACTTGGCAAACTTATTTATGAGTTCTAGTGTATTCTTCTGTATAGATTCCTCAGTATTTTCTATGTAGATGGTCATATGGATCAAAAGAAGAGAGAAGGCATAAGTAGAATCATACATACATGGGCAAGTATGTTTGGTTAGTGTGTCAGAGTAAGTCAGTAGGGGAAAGAATAATTTCTCACGGTGATGTGTGAGCCAGGTGTGGGGTAGCTCATGCTTGTACTCCCAGAGCAGGGGAGGTGAAGGTGCAGGTGGTTAGAATCAGGCAGCCTTGAATGACTACTAGTCACAGTGAATTCAAGGCCACCTTGGGCTACGTGTGACTCTGTCTCAGAGCAATCAGAAAAGAAAAAGTAATTCCTGCGAAGACCACAAAACCAACTCCCAAAAACATAAGTCTCTGACCTTTACCTGATAGATCACACAAAAATGAAAGGGGTTATGGGCTTGACCAATTTAAAAAAAGCTTGGATTGGGCTGGAGAGATGGCTTAGCAGTTAAGGCGTTTGCCTGCAAAGCCAAAAGACCCAGGTTCAATTCCCCAGGACCCATGTTAGCCAGATGCACAAGGGGGCACACACGTCTGGAGTTCGTTTGCAGTGGCTGGAGGCCCTGGTGTGCCCATTCTCTCCCTCCCTGTCCCTCTCTCTGTCTCTCTTCCTTTCTCTGTCAAATAAATAATTAAAAATAAAATATTGAAAATGCTTAGACCATAAAACTTCAGAACAAAATACAGGCCCCTCTCTTCATCTGATACTGGAGAGATAATCCAGGCTTTTAGGAGGCAGAGCCATGATCATAAAGGATGAATGCTGATAAATTGGACTTCATAAAAAATTAATGACCAACAAAACTGGTTATGGTAGTGCCTTCCTGTAATTCTTGCTGCTTGGGAGGCTGAGGTGGGAAAGACAGTGTGAGGCCAGGGTGGACCTACATATCAAGACCCAATCACACTCCCCCCCACAAAAAACCCCAATAAAACAGAATGTTAAAATGTGGAACAATTAGAATGCAAATATATTCCCGGAGTTTTTTAAAGTTTCCATTTTGAAAGACGATTTGGTATTTTTTTTTACAAAGTTGAATGTGTACTCTATATAACCCTGTCAGTCCCATTATGAAGTATGGGTCCCAGAAGACACATTTCCCCACTGATTCAACTAAGGGTTTGTGGCAGCTTTGTTTAAAATTGCTCCACATTATAGTCAAAATTTCAGTGATAGAGAAGCTTAGGAAACTTCAAAAGACAAATTCCACCAGTATTCCCATTTCTATGAGAACTGATGTGATGAGCTGAGAATGAGGTACTTCAAGACCAGTCAAAGAAACATAATAAAACAAGCCAGAAATGTCCATCTTCCAGAGCATGTCATGACATCTGGAGTTTCAGTTATGCCCAGTAGCCCAGGCAAGGCTACAGGTGGTTGTCAGGTAGTCAGAGCTCTTGACTGGTTTTATGTCCTAAGCCAAGAAAGATAGCATCTTAAGTCTTTGGCTGTGTTGTTAGGTGTATTATGATTATGCTAGACATTGTGTGAGGCAGGATTGTTTGTTTGTTCGTTTTCTCAATTCTTATACAAACCCTATGAAATCTCAGTGGGGACTGAAGGTGAGTTGTGTTGGAGTTCCATACAATGCTCTGTCTTGACCTGCTCTTGGGTGGAATTACCGTAATAGACGCTTTTCAGTTTGCTCTCCTACTTCAGGAAGTTTGTTGCCTCATCCAGCACTTCCCTGTGTCTGCAGCGCCGTTTCCATACGAGAACTGTGCCGTAGCAGCTCTGGAGGAGAAGTGGGCGGCAGCTTCTGCTGTTACTATTCCTCACGAGCAGTGCACGGTCTGGTGTTCCTCCCACTGTTGTGTAACGTCTGCCCTTCTGGTTTAGGGAAATGCGAACCTGGACATCCAGAATGTGAATCAGCAGACGGCCCTGCACCTTGCTGTTGAACGACAACACACCCAAATTGTTAGGGTAAAGTATGGATTCACGTAAATTTTAGTTTAAAATAGCTTTTTAACCAGACTGAGTTTGAGAATCTCTTGAAAATTGAAATTATACAAGTGTTCAAATTCTCAAAAAGGCGTAGTCCTAGTAGTAAAAATATTAAAATTCTGAGTTCAAAATATTCATCATGCTCTTGCCAGGTTTGTGAATTCTCATACTTAGTGGGAAAATGTTCAAGTAACCTATAATTAATTTTTAAAAAATGCGTCTCAGATTGGAGAGATGGATTAGTGGTTAAGGTGCTTGTCTGCAAAGCCTAAGAATTCATGTTCAAATCTCCAGGTCCCACATAGCCAGATGCAGTGACACAAGTGTGCAATGTTGCACATATGCACAAATGTCTGGAGTTTGTAGCAGGCTGAAGGCCCTGGTGTGCCTAGTCTCTCTCTGCCTGCCTATCTCTCTCTTTCTCTCTCTCAAAAAAAATAATTTTTAAAAAATGAGGCTGGTATCCAGGTGTAGTGGCAACACGTCTTTAATTCCAGCACTCGAGAGGCAGAGGTAGGAGGATTGCTGTGAGTTCAAGGCCACCCTGAGATGACATAGTGAACTCCAGGGCTAGAATGAGCCTTGACCTCAATAAACCAAACCAAACCAAACCAAACCAAACCAAACCAAACCAAACAAAACAAAACACCCAAAAAGGTGTGTGTTGTGGGCGTGGATGCCGGAGAGATGGCTTAGCGGTTTAGGCACTTGCCTGCAAAGCCAAAGGACTTCGGTTCGATTTCCCAGGACCCACATAAGCCAAATGGTGTGGCACATGTGTCTGGAGTTCATTTGCAGTGGCTGGAGGCCCTGACATGCCCATTCTTTCTCTCTCTCCCTGTGTCTCTCAAATAAATAAATAAATATTTTTAAAATGTATTTTTTCCTAATGTGTATAATTGAGAGTCACCTTTAGATGAAAGGCTTTGGCTGGGAACCCAGTGCTCCAAAAATGATGAAATGCATATTTGTGTGCTACTACCCTGGGGCTCCAAACAGCATAGCTGAGACAAGTGCTGGTTCAGTATTTCTGGGAAGCTGTAATTCTTAACATTTGGAGGCTGAGGTCCAGCATAGTATCACCTGGAAGCTTGGTAGAAAAGTTCATTCCTAAGCTCTGTTGACTTCAGGTCAATGCAGTCAGAGCCTCTAAGGAATGGTGTAGTAGTTACTCGTGTCGTTGCTGACAAAAGCAATTGAAGAAAGAAGGGTTTATTTTGGCTCCCAGTTTAAGGTCCAGTCCATCACATCAGAGAAGAGGCGTTTTGGGGTGAGTGTGATGTGGGTGGTCACACCGCGTCCCTTGTCGGGAGGCAGCGGTGATGCTGGTGCTCAGCTTGTTCCTCCTTTTCCCCTTTCTATTCAGCGTGGGGCTCAGCTCATAGGCTGGAACCACCCGCACTGAGCGCGGGTCTTCTCTCCTTAGTTACCCTCTCTAGAAACTGCCTCAGAGACACACCCAGAGGGTAGCTCAGGTTACTCCAAATCCAGTCAAGTTGACGATGGAAAGTGATCATATGGGTGGGGATTTCCCTGGTTCAACATGCTGTCCAGGGAGTTTAAAAAAATTATTTATTTATTTGAGAAATATATCCTAAAGTGAATTTTTATATAACCTTTTTGGAACAAAGAAAAGACAAAATAAAATGAGGTGGAAAAATGTAATAAGTCAAGACAAAGTAAAGCCATATCCTTGAAGTTGGTTCCTATAGTTGCTATTTTTTAAATTTTTTTTCATTTTTATTTATTTATTTAAGAGAAAGAGATGTTGGGGGGGGATGGATGCTCCAGGGCCTCCAGCCACTGCAAACAAAGTCCAGACATATGTGTCACCTTGTGCATCTGGCTTATGTGGGTCCTGGGGAATTGAACCTGGGTCCTTTGGCTTTGCAGGCAAGCACCTTAATCTCTAAGCCATCTCTCCAGCCCTATAGTTGCTATTTTGCAACTCTTTTTTTTAAATGATATTTATAGAAAGGATTAGGAAAATTGTTAAAGCACTATAAGCAAAAATCTTAAATGAATTTGGTGCATGAAATAATAAGAACTTGTAGTTCAGCAGTCAATGTTCATATTTATTGTTATTTGAAATTCTTTTGTTAAAAATTCGTAATTTATCTTCCATAATTTGTGGGCTCCCTCACAATCATTTGAACATTATAATTATAAAATTTAAAAGAGGGGGGAAAGTCCCAAGTTTTCCCCAGTTTACATCTAAAGTAGATGACTTACAAAACGTGGATTCCCATTTCTTTCTGTTTTCTCTAATTCAGTATATTTTAGTAGCCAGAACACTTCCCTCTTCATAAGGGGCCAGAGGACTGTCAAATAGTAAAAAACAAAGACATCTTAGCTTTAGTGACAACTCTTTCAAAGAGGTCCAGGGTGCTTCGTTACTGAAGATTTGATATACTGGGTGTGGGCACTTCACCCAAGTGACGCTTCTTTCTCACTCTCCTGTAGCTTTTGGTTCGTGCAGGTGCCAAGCTAGACATTCAGGATAAGGATGGAGACACTCCTTTGCACGAAGCTCTGAGGCATCACACTTTGTCTCAGCTACGCCAGCTACAGGATATGCAAGATGTAGGGAAGGTAGATGCTGCTTGGGAGCCATCGAAAAACACAGTGAGTGAAGATAATCTTTCATTGTTACAGTTACTGCTTATTTAGTGTGAACTGGATCACGTATCTTTTCAGAGCTATATACTTAGAACTTGGGTTTATACTCTTCACTGCTGACCATATTGTTGTACATGTTTAGCAAACGCTGTTTGGCTCTGCTTAACTTCAGCACTACAAATAGATGTGATTTCAATTTGAAATCCCTAATGACCGCTACTATTGACCGTCTTTCCATTTGCTTGTCAGCACATATATTTGATGAACTATCTACTCAGTCTTTTTTCATTACTCTCTGAGTTCTTTGCTTTCTTTTGGTTTAATGTTTGGAAGTGCCGTGGATTAAACCAGAGCCTCATGCGTGCTAGGCAAGTGCCGTCCCACTGAGTCTTCATTGTCTTATTTCAAGAGTTTGTTTCCACTTCATATCAGGTGCATGAGAGCTGTGTATTTTCTCATAGCCTTGTCAGTCACTGCCTCCTCCTCCTCCTTTTCCTCTCTGGAAGCTGGGAGATGGCGCATTGATGAGTTTGGATCCCCAGCACCCATGTAAAAGCTGGGTGTGGCTGTGCATGCTAATCCCAGTGCTGAGGAAGTGGGTATGGGGGTCCCTGGGACTTGCTGGCTAGCTAATCTAGCTGACTCAGTGAGCTCCAGGTTCAGTGAGAGACCCTGTCTCACAAAAGACAGTTGAGAGCAATTGAAGAAGCCCCCAGTGTTGACCTCAGGCCCCCACACAGGCGTACCGCCTGCGAAGAAAATGCGGCTAAATAAGTCACTATGCTGGTAACATACCCGGTAGTCCCTCTACCCAGGAAGCTGAGGCTGGAGGATGGCTTGTTCAAGACCAACCTAAACAAAGTATTATCATACCCAAACTAGCAATGTACTAGAGGGTTGATCCATCACGGCCAACCCAGAGTTAGATCTGCAATAAGAAAACTAGTTCAACATTAGAAAAGTCATTGTTCATTCACCAAATTATCAAAATGTTTATCTCAGCAGATGTAAAAATCTTAACAGATGCAAAAATAATAGTTGATTAAGCCCCATATCATTTTTAAAAATGTTCTGGTTTTATTATTATAGGAATCAGAAGTTTATATGCCTAACTTTTAATAGTATTTTTAGATGAATCTCTTAATTCTGATGAAGTCTAATTTGAATCAATTTTTTTTTCATTTATTATTTATGGGTTTTGTGCCCTGAGAAATCTTTGCCAAACTGAAGGTCACCAAGATTTTTCTTGTTTTGGACTAGAAGTTTAGAAGTTTATAAAGTTTTAGCTGATATATTTAGGTTTATCATCTGGGTTTTTTATTTTTATTTATTTTTTAATTTAAGATGGGGCCATGTGCTATAGGCTGTATGTGGCTGCAAACTCTAGTCTTTTTTGGCTCTACCTCCCAAGTCCTAGGATTACAGGCATGTGCCACCACACCCAGTTTACATGGTGCTGGGGATCGAACCCAAGGCCTTGTGCATGCTAGGCAAGTACTCCTCCACCTGAGTTACACCCCCCCCTCTAGTTTTCATATGTAGCATGGCAGACAAAAAGATCAAAGTTCATTTTCTCACTGGTGAATGTCTACTTTCCCCCACACCATTCTTGGAAGATTTTTTTTTTTTCCTACTGAATTGCCTGTCTGCCTTACCCAAGATCACTTAGCTGACTGTATACACGAAGGTCTCTTGTCTTTTGGTCTTTATTCTTAACTCTTTGATGCCTGCCCAATTATCTTGATTACTGTAGCTTTATGATGCCACATTTATTAATGAAGTCTGATAATGCAAGTTCTCCACTTTTTTAAAAGTATTTTTTAAGCCTTTACTTGTCCATGTGCATTTGCAGATCATTTTTAAGCGTATAAAGGGGTAGGACCGTCTTATTTTGCAACTGCGTATATTCTCTTAACTCCTTGCGCCTCCTTTTTTGGTTGTTGTAAAGGTCATGGAAAGTGCTTAAAGCAGTACTTGGCTTATTGTAGCCGCTTAATAAATCTTGATGGTTTTTGTGGCTGCTCTCTGATATGTTTGGGTCGGTAGCTTAGATGATAGAACCAGAGCCTGTTGAGTCTCATGCTCCGGGTTTTGGGTTGGCTCATAGGGACTGGTTTCTTTCTCAGTTGCCTTCCCCCTCATGGTTTTGAGCTAGTTGCTAGCAGGTCCTGAGCCAAATTGACTAGAAATGAAAGTACTGTGTGTGTACCACCCTGAATGTGCTCAACAACGTGTGATCTTGGGAGAAAGCTGAGGGAAGCGAGTGGGAGGATTTCCTATAGGAGCCGTGCCCGCCCGCTGGTGATAGTGACTGATCGCAGCCTCCTCCAGGGAGACTAACCACTCTGCTTCGTTTCAGTTAATCATGGGACTTGGTACCCAGGGGGCCGAGAAGAAGAGTGCAGCATCCATTGCCTGTTTCCTGGCAGCCAACGGTGCTGACCTCGGCATTCGGAACAAGAAGGGTCAGTCACCACTTGATCTTTGTCCCGACCCAAGTCTCTGCAAGGCGCTGGCCAAGTGTCATAAGGAAAAAGTCAGGTTTGTATTCTTTATTACCACACGACTTAATATTCGATTCATAAAGTCTTGTGTGGTTTCATAATGGAGGATTTGATACTTGGAAGAGAGAGTTCTTGTCTTTGTAAGTTTTAATGTTTTTTTCTAAGAAGGGCATTTCATACTCTAAACAGAACAGAGCTCACTTACAGTTGGTGGTGATTCTAGCATCCTGCACCGAGAGCTGGGAGCCAGCGTCAAGGAAGGATGAAGGGGTAAATGATGAAGTGACCAGTTCTGTGTGCAGTTTTCCTAGGTAGTCTTTTCACGTTTTTGTCTTTTTTCTGAAAATGAAATGTGCCAGTGATTTTCATTATATTTTTGACATAGATATTTTCTTTTTTTTTGCTTGGTTTTTCTAAGTAGGGTCTCACTCTAGCTCAGGCTGGCTTGAGATTCACTATGGAATCTCAGGGTGGCCTCAAACTCACGGAGATCGTCCTACCTCTGTCTCCCGAGTGCTGGGATTAAAGGTGTGCACCACCATGGCTGGCTGGCTGGCTGGCTTTCTTTCTTTCTTTCTTTCTTTCTTTCTTTCTTTCTTTCTTTCTTTCTTTCTTTCTTTCTTTCTAAGTATTTAAATTGAGTGTGGTGCACGCCTTTGATCCCAGCACTCAGGAGGCAGAGGTAGGAGGATTGCTGTGAGTTTGAAGCCACGCTGAGACTCCATAGTGAATTCCAGGTCAGCCTGGGCTAGAGTGAGACCCTACCTCAAGAAAACAAAAAAAATGTATTTATTAAGCTGGGCGTGGTGGCGCACGCCTTTAATCCCAGCACTCGGGAGGCAGAGGTAGGAGGATCGCTGTGAGTTCAAGGCCACCCTGAGACTCCATAGTGAATTCCAGGTCAGCCTGGCCTAGAGTGAAACCCTACCTCGAAAAACCAAAAAAAAAAAAAAAGTATTTATTTTGGCCAGGCATGGTGGCGCACATCCTTAATCCCAGCATTTGGGAGGCAGTGGTGGGAGGATTGTTGTGAGTTTGAGACCATCCTGAGACTACATAGTGGATTCCAAGTCACCCTCAGCTAGAGTGACCCCCTACCTCAAAACAACAACAAAAAATTATTTTGATATCTATATTTTATTATTAAAAAACTATTTATTTGCTTGCTAGTTTGTTTGCAAACAGAGAGAAAGAGAGTGAGAGAAGAGGGAATGGATGTGCCAGGGGGCCTCTTGCCACTGCAAACAAACTTCAGGCACATGTGCCACTTTGTGCATCTGGCTTTACATAAGTACTGGGAAATTGAATCCCAGGCTGTCAGTCTTTGCAGACAATTGCCTTTAACTGGTAAGCTATCTCTCCAGCCCAACACCAATACTTTCTTAATCAGATATTGTATGCATACAAAAAGGCTCACAGCTGTGTTTTACATAGTCACTGAGCGTCTCAGTGGCCTTGGTGTCCTCATGGCCTAGATGGAGCCCGTGCTTAGGGCTGTCATAGGTGAAAGGAATACAGTGAAAGGCGGTGTACATACATTCAAAGACATTATGTGTCCTTAGGGAACAAAATTACCTTACAGGAGGAAGATGCATTTAAAATAGATACAAGGCACTATAGTTACTGCAGTGACAACTTGAGAGTGTGGTCTTGCTGTGGACCCTTGCTGTGTGTTCCTGAGCTTTTGAAGCTTGGGATAGAAACAGCGTTCATTTCTGTGGCTGTAATTAGTTGCCCCTGTATTTATACATTTATTAGATGTTGTAGAATTTTATCCTCCTTCAGGACAGGTATGCAATCTCAGAACAGCCAGAAGTGTCATATTTTCCAAACTGTCAATCTTTCGCGGGCTCTGACAAGACTTAGTTCTGTCCTTAGCAAACTAATGTGGTTGCTGCTGAAGACCTGGTCTTGTTCTTGTGCTGCCCTCTACCAGTTCCATATAGATAGACCAGTTTCAGAGTTACATCTATATTATATATACATTTTTTATTTGCTTACATATTTTATATTATATTTGTTTATATTAAATTACTGTTTGCTAGTTATTTTGATTTGCTTCATAAACTCTTCCATTGAGTAAGTATTCATTCAGTTTAAAAATTGGGGCTGGAGAGATGGCTCAGTGGTTAAGGCATTTGCCTGCAAAGCCAAAGGACCCAGGTTTGGTTCCCCAGGACCCACGTAAGCCAGACACACAAAGTGGTGCATGTGTATGGAGTTTGTTTAAAGTGGCTGAAGACCCTGGCACGCCCATTCTTTCTTTGTCTGCCTCTCTCTCAAATAAATAAAAATTATTAAAAAATTGAATCGTACTAGAAGTATGTAAAAATGAAAAGATTATAGATATGTGCATATATACACATATGTAGTTGACAGAAGGATGTTAATATTTATCTGGGTGTGGCGGTTCACGCCTATAACCCCAGCCCCCGGGAGGCGGCCAGCCGGACCAGAGTTCCAGGTCAGCCTGGGCTGCACTGAGACCCTACTTCACAGCCTACCCCGGATGTTAATAAGTAATTTTTAAATGTAACCAAAGTATTTTTTATGTTTACTAATGGCATCCTGGATTTTTTTTTTTCAAGGTAGTGTCTCACTCTAGCTCAGGCTGACCTGGAATCCACTCTGTAGTCTCAGGATGGCCTCGGACTCACGGCGATCCTCCTACCTCTGCCTCCCCTGTGCTGGGATTAAAGGCGTGCGCCACCACACCCAGCTCTGGATTTTTAAAAAAAGTGTGTTAACTAATAAGTTGTAATAGAAATATTTGAATCCGCTTGATCTGAAATGTTTTCTTTTATCAGTGGTCAAGTGGGCTCCCGCAGTCCTTCTATGATCAGCAATGATTCTGAAACGTTAGAGGAGTGTATGGTGTGTTCTGACATGAAGAGAGACACACTCTTTGGTCCGTGTGGACATATTGCCACCTGTTCTTTGTGTTCTCCACGTGTCAAGAAATGTCTCATCTGTAAAGAGCAAGTTCAATCTAGGACAAAGGTAGGGACAGAGAACTAATGACACAGAACACTATAGGATGTAATTTGTTTAATTTTATTCTTCCAAATAATACTTAAATATAGGAGTACATAATTATATCAATTCAAAATTTCTGAATTTATTGTGGGCTTAATCTTATTACTGTACTTATTCTTCCAAATTCATTATTACTTGAATTTAACTATATACTGTTTTTAATTGTTTTTTTTAACCTAAAGTATGGTAGTTAAAAATAAAAGGTATCTATTTTTTTTCTTTAAAAGCCCTGCATAATTTAAAATTGTATTTTAGTTCTGTTTTGCATACTGTGGAGTTTTCAAGCCCATGGAAAAGTACAAAGTCACATGACCCAACCCTGCAGATTTGCCAGGTTTCTAGTAGAGCCTGTGACTACAAAGAAATACTGACCCCAAGTGGCTAAAATACAATCAACAGTTTTGCTGGGAAAAACAAAATATAAAATTGAGTATTTGGAGAAAGGGATGTTATTAGAAATACCAGTTGGATTCCTTAGCAAATAGAAAAACAAATTACAGATTTAATATAAACTATTTCTGTTAGTAAATAAAGGTGTTTTTTTAAAGTGCTAAACAGAAATGTAGGAAATGGTCACTTTCTAACTGATAGAAGCTGGAGTCCATCCTGTACACAAAACTTTACTATAACAAAGTGCTTTGGTTTAGTAATTCCACTCCTGGGAGTCTAACCTGAGAGAGAATACGCCAGAGGATTAAAAATTACAGTTACAAAGATTTTATTTTATTTATTTTGGTTTTTCGAGGTAGGGTTTTGCTCCAGCCTAGGATGGAGACCTGGAATTTACTGTGTATTCTCAGGTAGCCTCGAACTCATGGTGATCCTCCTACCTTAGTCTCCAAGTGCTGGATTAAAGGTGTGCACCACCATGGCTGGCTGGCTGGCTTTCTTTCTTTCTTTCTTTCTTTCTTTCTTCTTTCTTTCTTTCTTTCTTCTTTCTTTCTTTCTTCTTTCTTTCTTTCTTTCTTCTTTCTTTCTTTCTTCTTTCTTTCTTTCTTCTTTCTTTCTTTCTTCTTTCTTTCTTTCTTCTTTCTTTCTTTCTTTCTTTCTTTCTTTCTTTCTTTCTTTCTTCTTTCTTTCTTTCTTCTTTCTTTCTTTCTTCTTTCTTTCTTTCTTCTTTCTTTCTTTCTTCTTTCTTTCTTTCTAAGTATTTAAATTGAGTGTGGTGCACGCCTTTGATCCCAGCACTCAGGAGGCAGAGGTAGGAGGATTGCTGTGAGTTTGAAGCCACGCTGAGACTCCATAGTGAATTCCAGGTCAGCCTGGGCTAGAGTGAGACCCTACCTCAAGAAAACAAAAAAAATGTATTTATTAAGCTGGGCGTGGTGGCGCACGCCTTTAATCCAACGGGAGGCAGAGGTAGGAGGATCGCTGTGAGTTCAAGGCCACCCTGAGACTCCATAGTGAATTCCAGGTCAGCCTGGCCTAGAGTGAAACCCTACCTCGAAAAACCAAAAAAAAAAAAAAGTATTTATTTTGGCCAGGCATGGTGGCGCACATCCTTAATCCCAGCATTTGGGAGGCAGTGGTGGGAGGATTGTTGTGAGTTTGAGACCATCCTGAGACTACATAGTGGATTCCAAGTCACCCTCAGCTAGAGTGACCCCCTACCTCAAAACAACAACAAAAAATTATTTTGATATCTATATTTTATTATTAAAAAACTATTTATTTGCTTGCTAGTTTGTTTGCAAACAGAGAGAAAGAGAGTGAGAGAAGAGGGAATGGATGTGCCAGGGGGCCTCTTGCCACTGCAAACAAACTTCAGGCACATGTGCCACTTTGTGCATCTGGCTTTACATAAGTACTGGGAAATTGAATCCCAGGCTGTCAGTCTTTGCAGACAATTGCCTTTAACTGGTAAGCTATCTCTCCAGCCCAACACCAATACTTTCTTAATCAGATATTGTATGCATACAAAAAGGCTCACAGCTGTGTTTTACATAGTCACTGAGCGTCTCAGTGGCCTTGGTGTCCTCATGGCCTAGATGGAGCCCGTGCTTAGGGCTGTCATAGGTGAAAGGAATACAGTGAAAGGCGGTGTACATACATTCAAAGACATTATGTGTCCTTAGGGAACAAAATTACCTTACAGGAGGAAGATGCATTTAAAATAGATACAAGGCACTATAGTTACTGCAGTGACAACTTGAGAGTGTGGTCTTGCTGTGGACCCTTGCTGTGTGTTCCTGAGCTTTTGAAGCTTGGGATAGAAACAGCGTTCATTTCTGTGGCTGTAATTAGTTGCCCCTGTATTTATACATTTATTAGATGTTGTAGAATTTTATCCTCCTTCAGGACAGGTATGCAATCTCAGAACAGCCAGAAGTGTCATATTTTCCAAACTGTCAATCTTTCGCGGGCTCTGACAAGACTTAGTTCTGTCCTTAGCAAACTAATGTGGTTGCTGCTGAAGACCTGGTCTTGTTCTTGTGCTGCCCTCTACCAGTTCCATATAGATAGACCAGTTTCAGAGTTACATCTATATTATATATACATTTTTTATTTGCTTACATATTTTATATTATATTTGTTTATATTAAATTACTGTTTGCTAGTTATTTTGATTTGCTTCATAAACTCTTCCATTGAGTAAGTATTCATTCAGTTTAAAAATTGGGGCTGGAGAGATGGCTCAGTGGTTAAGGCATTTGCCTGCAAAGCCAAAGGACCCAGGTTTGGTTCCCCAGGACCCACGTAAGCCAGACACACAAAGTGGTGCATGTGTATGGAGTTTGTTTAAAGTGGCTGAAGACCCTGGCACGCCCATTCTTTCTTTGTCTGCCTCTCTCTCAAATAAATAAAAATTATTAAAAAATTGAATCGTACTAGAAGTATGTAAAAATGAAAAGATTATAGATATGTGCATATATACACATATGTAGTTGACAGAAGGATGTTAATATTTATCTGGGTGTGGCGGTTCACGCCTATAACCCCAGCCCCCGGGAGGCGGCCAGCCGGACCAGAGTTCCAGGTCAGCCTGGGCTGCACTGAGACCCTACTTCACAGCCTACCCCGGATGTTAATAAGTAATTTTTAAATGTAACCAAAGTATTTTTTATGTTTACTAATGGCATCCTGGATTTTTTTTTTTTCAAGGTAGTGTCTCACTCTAGCTCAGGCTGACCTGGAATCCACTCTGTAGTCTCAGGATGGCCTCGGACTCACGGCGATCCTCCTACCTCTGCCTCCCCTGTGCTGGGATTAAAGGCGTGCGCCACCACACCCAGCTCTGGATTTTTAAAAAAAGTGTGTTAACTAATAAGTTGTAATAGAAATATTTGAATCCGCTTGATCTGAAATGTTTTCTTTTATCAGTGGTCAAGTGGGCTCCCGCAGTCCTTCTATGATCAGCAATGATTCTGAAACGTTAGAGGAGTGTATGGTGTGTTCTGACATGAAGAGAGACACACTCTTTGGTCCGTGTGGACATATTGCCACCTGTTCTTTGTGTTCTCCACGTGTCAAGAAATGTCTCATCTGTAAAGAGCAAGTTCAATCTAGGACAAAGGTAGGGACAGAGAACTAATGACACAGAACACTATAGGATGTAATTTGTTTAATTTTATTCTTCCAAATAATACTTAAATATAGGAGTACATAATTATATCAATTCAAAATTTCTGAATTTATTGTGGGCTTAATCTTATTACTGTACTTATTCTTCCAAATTCATTATTACTTGAATTTAACTATATACTGTTTTTAATTGTTTTTTTTTAACCTAAAGTATGGTAGTTAAAAATAAAAGGTATCTCCTTTTTTCTTTAAAAGCCCTGCATAATTTAAAATTGTATTTTAGTTCTGTTTTGCATACTGTGGAGTTTTCAAGCCCATGGAAAAGTACAAAGTCACATGACCCAACCCTGCAGATTTGCCAGGTTTCTAGTAGAGCCTGTGACTACAAAGAAATACTGACCCCAAGTGGCTAAAATACAATCAACAGTTTTGCTGGGAAAAACAAAATATAAAATTGAGTATTTGGAGAAAGGGATGTTATTAGAAATACCAGTTGGATTCCTTAGCAAATAGAAAAACAAATTACAGATTTAATATAAACTATTTCTGTTAGTAAATAAAGGTGTTTTTTTTAAAGTGCTAAACAGAAATGTAGGAAATGGTCACTTTCTAACTGATAGAAGCTGGAGTCCATCCTGTACACAAAACTTTACTATAACAAAGTGCTTTGGTTTAGTAATTCCACTCCTGGGAGTCTAACCTGAGAGAGAATACGCCAGAGGATTAAAAATTACAGTTACAAAGATTTTATTTTATTTATTTTGGTTTTTCGAGGTAGGGTTTTGCTCCAGCCTAGGATGGATGACCTGGAATTTACTGTGTATTCTCAGGGTAGCCTCGAACTCATGGTGATCCTCCTACCTTAGTCTCCCAAGTGCTGGGATTAAAGGTGTATCTACCATGCCCGGCTTAAAGTAGTTTTCTAAACAATATATTTATTATTTATTTGCAAGTTGAGAGAGAGGGAGAGAGAGAGAGAGAGAGAGAGAGAGAGAGAGAGAGAGAGAGAGAGAGAGAATGGGCTCCTGCCACTGCAAATGAAACTCCAAAAGCATGAGCCATCTTGTGCATCTGGCTTTGTATGGGTACTGGGGAATTGAACCTGGACCAGCAGGCTTTGCAGGCAAGTACCTTGAACCTCTGGGCCATTGCTCCAGCCCTAAAGTTGCTTTTGAGAAAACAAAATTGGCAGTGTTGCCCCATCTCTCTGACCTCAGAGGAAATGGCGATCATCTCTGTAGTTTTTAGCCCAGGTGGAAATGTAGAAGTAGAGCCTGCTGAGCCTGGCTCCCTGAAGTGAGGAGGAGCATCAGGGCCGTGGGAGCAGGGGCCTCCTCGTCACTGGAAGCCCTTTGGGCTTACGCTGCTGGGTTCTCCACGTCCGCCCTTTTCCCTGTCTCCCTTTTCCTGTAGATTGAGGAATGCGTGGTGTGCTCCGACAAGAAAGCGGCCGTGCTCTTTCAGCCCTGCGGACACATGTGTGCTTGCGAGAGTAAGTAGCCTGTGCAGACCTTCCTCAGCAGTGCTGTGACATAGATGGGAACTAAAAATTACAGCCTTGAGTTTGGGGGTTGCTTGTGCATTGGATGACCCACAAACATAAAAGTTGGATGGGCCTACAGGACTTTCCATTTCTTTATCTCTAATGGAACGTCAGTTCTTCCCTTTGAGCAATAGAGAAAACCGAATAACATGCTTTATTCTACCTGTTTGGAGTTTGTTACATTAGCACAAAATGGTCTTTTTTACTTGCAATAGAATCTTACTTCTAGGTAGAACATTTTGTTATCCTTTATTTTACTCTTTCATGTGTCTTCACATCAACACTGCCTCTTCTGATTCTTTTCCACTCCCGAGGAGCTCTCCACCACCATTTGGGGCTGCAGTTTTTCTCTTCTGTTAACTGATAGGTCAAGAGAACGTGTCATCTCCATGAGAACAATGTTTGAAAGTTTCTCTTGAGCACATTCGTTCTCTCAGAGGCCTTTGCTTTTTACATGCCCCTTCTTTTCAAGTTCTTACATTGTTTGATCCTTTCCTATTTTCATTTTATCAGTGAAAGCTCTCAAGCTTAACATTGTTATCCCTTATTTCACAATATAAAATAGTTCAGCCAGCAGGAGTGATTTAAAAAAAAAATATTTTAAGCAGGTGTGGTGGCGCACGCCTTTAATCCCAGCACTTGGGAGGCAGAGGTAGGAGGATCACTGTGAGTTCGAGGCCACCCGGACACTACATATTTCAGGTCAGCCTGGACCAGAATGAGACCCTACCTCGAAAAACCAAAACCAAAACCTATATATATATATATATATATATATATATATATAATGTATATTTATATTTATTTGCAAGGAGAGAGAAAAAGAGAGGGAAGGGGCGCACCAGGGCCTCCAGCCACTGCGAATGAACTCTATATGCATGCTGTGCTTTGTGCATTGGGCTTTACGTGGGTACTAGAGAATTGAACCCTGGTCACTAGGCTTTGCAAGCAAGCGCCTTAACCACTGAGCAATCTTTCCAGCCTGAGGAGTGATTTTTTTTACTATGCTCTTTGACTAGAAATATGCAAATTTTATGATAGTTGAATCTCATTGGCTTGGATTCCCTTTGTTTTTCTTCCATCCCATACCATTGTGACAGTTATTTCCCTTTTGGAATGAGTGCATCTACTGCAATAGAACCTAGGGGCTTCTACAATTCATCATTAGAAAGATAATCTCTGCTGGGTATGGTGGCGCACGCCTTTCATCCCAGCACTCGGGAGGCAGAGGTAGGAGGATCACCATGAGTTCGAGGCCACCCTGAGACTCCATAGTGAATTCCATGTCAGCCTGAGCTAGAGTGAGACCCTACCTCGAAAAACCAAAAAAAAAAAAAAAAAAAAAAATTGTGTTGTTTTTATAGTGCAAAACCTTAAGGTCTTTGTTGTTCTTTTGTTTTGTTTTGCATTTAATTTTTTTTATTTATTTACTTATTTTGAGAGAGTGAGAATGGGTGCGCCAGGGCCTCTAGCCAATGCAAACCAACTCCAGATGCATGTATCATCTTGTGCATCTGTCTTACGTGGGTACACTGAAGATTCGAACCGGGATCCTTTGGCTTTGAAGGCAAACACCTTAACCGCCAAGCCATCTCTCCAGCCTTGTTATGGATTTTTGAAACAGAGTCTCACTAAATACCCTAGGCTGGCTTCAACTTACCATGTAGCCTCCACTGGCCTTGAACTTATGGCAGTCCTCCTGCTGTAGCCTCCTGATTTTTACCACCATGTCTGGCTTTCTTGGGGTTGGGTGGGGGCCTGTTGAGATAGGGTCTCTTGCTATATTGCTCAGGCCACCCTCTATCTCATGATCTCCTACTTCTACCTCCTGAGTGCTAGGATTACAGTTGTATACTACCATTCTAATTCTTAAGGTTAAAAAAAATTATTTATTCATTTTATTTATTTGAGAGAGAGGGAGGGAAGAAGGGGGTTGTGTGTGGCAGGGCCTCTTGCCATTGCAAACACCATTATGTGCACCTGGCTTTGTGTGGATATTGGGGGATTGAACCCCAATCAGATCATCAGGCTTTGCAAGCAAGTGCCTTTAACCACTGAGTCATCTCTCTAGCCCCCTATATATTTTTTAAAATTTTGTTAGTTTATTTATTTATTTGAGAGCGACAGACAGAGCGAGAAAGAGGCTGAGAGGGAGAGAGAGAGAGAATGGGCACGCCAGGGCCTCCGGCCACTGCAAACGAACTCCAGACGCGTGCGCCCCCTTGTGCATCTGGCTAACGTGGGTCCTGGGGAATCGAGCCTCGAACCGGAGTCCTTAGGCATCACAGGCAAGCGCTTAACCACTAAGCCATCTCTCCAGGCCCATAGCCCCCTATATTTTTTAAAAAATATTTTATTTGTTTATTTGAGAGAGAGAGAGAGAGAGAATGGGCACTCCAGGGCCTCCAGCCACTGAACATGAACTCCAGATGCATGCGCCACCTTGTGCATCTGGCTTATGTGGGGCATGGGGAATTGAACCTGGGTCCTTTGGCTTTGCAGGCAAGTGCCTTAACCATTAAGCCCTCTCTCCAGCCTCAGCCCCCTAAATCTTAAGATTTTGAAGATTCTATGGTGTTACTTAGTTTTAAAAACATCCATGGGGCACAGGAGATGGCTCAGTGGATAAAGTGCGGCTGTGTCATTAAGGGTACCTGAGTTTGGACCCCCGAGCCCAGTTCGAGCAGACACTGTAGTGCGGACACCTGTTATCCCAGTGCCCTGTGTGAGAAGAGCCATAGAACACCTGCAAGCTGTGGGCCTGCCGATCTGGCAAATGAAGCCCTGCCTCAACCAAGGTGGCAGTCTCGTTCCAACACTCCCTTGTCCTCTGACCTCCCCAGGTGCCCTCCCATACACACTCACACACACCAAGAAAAGGAAAATTCACTATGGGACTAGATTAGAAAATCTCATTGTTTTCCTAAGAGGCTGTCTGTTGTGGGGCCACAAAAACAGACCACTCCTCAGCCCGGTGACATTGCATGTGGGTATCACTGCAAATGCTTGTTTCAGAGTGTAGCTCAGACCGTAGAGGCTAGCGTTTGTGTTGTTTGTGTTGGAGCTGAGCCCAAGTCCCTGTCGCTGTTCTCAGACTGCGCCAGCCTGATGAAGAAGTGCGTGCAGTGCCGGGCCGTGGTGGAGAGGCGCGCGCCCTTCATCGTGTGCTGCGGAGGGAAGAGCTCGGAAGACGCCGCCGACGACATGTGTAAGCGCGCCGGGCGGGGCGGGGCGGCGCGGGCGCGGGCTTGCTGCTCCGGACTTTGGCTCTCCCTCCGCACTCTTCATTTGCCCATCGGGGCTGACAGGAAGAAGTGTGTTTTCTAGGGATTCCTTACAATCACAAGATACGCAATGAATTGCTTCTAGCTGTGATCTCGTAGTAACGTATAATACTCAGAACATCGTGCTGTTGCTTGAAGAGTAACAATTGATTTTTATTTTACCTTTAAGATAAGATTTAGTAGGTTTTTTTTTTTCCGGGGGTGGTGGTTCTATGGATGGAATCAGTGGTTGAGCAAAAACTGTCATTGAGCTTTGCCCCAGACCAACTTAGCGTAGCTGGAGGGAAGGCATGATATTCCAAAATACTTTTGCTCGTACAAAAGAATTAATTTAAGCCGGGCATGGTGGCTCACGCCTTTAATCCCAGCACTCGGGAGGTAGAGGTAGGAGGATTGCCGTGAGTTCGAGGCCACCCTGAGACTGCATAGTGAATTCCACCAGGTCAGCCTGGGCTAGAGTGAGACCCTACCTTGAAAAAACAAAAACAAAAACAAACAAACAAAAAAAAGGAATTAACTTGATTTCTTTATATATCAGGTTTATAAGCTCAATTAAGTAGCTCATATTGGGGGCAAAGTAATTCTAGGTAAGTTGAAGTGGAACACACACATAAAAACAAACAGTAGGAAGATGAAAACCGTTTACTTTTAAGTCTCCCCTGCTTTTTGATACTGTGCTGGGGTTAAGTCCAGGTCCTTGCTCACGCTGCGCAAGAACTGCACCACTGAACTACATCACAGTCCCGACCTTCAGCCTTTCCAGTGGTATAGCTGTTAAAAATATTTATACTCAATGTTGGCTTAATGGTTTCTTTGATTCTTGGTTGTATAAACTTGTTTTGTAGACAGATGAGGAAGAACATTGCTGTATTTACTCTGCCTGGGACTTTTGTTTTTTTTCCACAAACAGAACCAGTAAAAATCACATGATCAGGGGATTAAATGGAATAAATGGCCAGGAATGTAAAGAGTAGGAAACATGAAGTAGAGACCCTATTTTTGCAACCTGTTAGATATAGCCTTTCTTGAGTTTTCATCTCAGATTAGTAATGACAATGAGATATGTGCACGAAAGAGGTTCTGGGCATGGTGGCTCACACCTATAATCCCATTGCTTGGCAGGATAGAGCAGGAGAATTGCCATGAGTTTGAGCCAGCCTGAGCTACAGAGTGAGCCTTGTCTCAAAATAAACTGGGTGTTGCAGTCAGGTTCGCGTTGCTGGTAGAAATCACCCAACCAAGAGCAGCCTGTGGGGAAAAGAGGTTTATTTTGACTTTCAGGCTCGAGGGGAAGCTCCACGATGGTAGGGAAAAACGATGGCATGAGCAGAGGGTGGACATCACCCCCTGGCCAACATAAGGTGGACCGTAGCAACAGGAGAGTGTGCCAAACACTGGCATGGGGAAATTAAAACACTCCCTCCAGGAGGCATTAATTCCCAAATCTCCATCAGGTGGGAACCTAGCTTCAGAACACCTAAGTTTATGGGGGACACCTGAATCAAACCACCACACTGGGTGTAGTGGTGCACATTTGTAATCCCAGCACTCACGAGGTAGAGAAAGGAGTAACGGGTGTGCAAGGCTAGCCTTGGCTATGTACTGAGTTTAAGGCCACCCAGGCCTTTATCTTAAAAACAAGGGAGGCGAGGTTTTTGTTTGTCTTGGTAATCGTTGAAGAGACTTTATTCAGTCCTGTCAGTCCTTAGAGTGTCTACTTCTGTGGTCCCAGTGTGTCAGGAACCACGGGGGTGCGAGCATGCTGAAGGAAGTAGGCAGGACTGGTACCTGCTGGGTTAAATAGAATTATACCCAAATTTGGAGACAAGATCTTGCTGTGTGGCCCATGCTGTCATTGACCTCACCGTGTAGCCCAGGCTGACTTTGGACTTCAGCAACCCGAGCGCTGAGATTAAAAGCATGTACCACCTTGCTTAATTCAAACTTACTTCTTTTTTAAAATTATAAGTAAAAGATTGTAACTTGAAAGTTACTACTGTCGTAGTGTGGGGAAAACAAAAACATTTTAAAGAATACCATAAAAATGGCCTTTTTTTTTTTTTTGCCTTTATTGCAGTGCCAAGGCTAGAACCCTGCGCCTCATACATGGCAAACAAATGTTCTAGCAGACACATGTTTTACCACTGAGCTATATATGTAGCCCGATAGTCATGCTTGTGATAAGTAAAACAGTAAAAAATTAGAACTAGAAGGTTATGTCGGAACAGTAATAACCAGACATCTTTCTAAATGGCAGCCAGTGGGAATATCCCAGTCCTGCAGAAGGACAAGGACAACACCAACGTCAACGCGGACGTGCAGAAACTGCAGCAGCAGTTGCAGGACATCAAGGAGCAGGTAAGGACCGTCGTCACCGTGCCGTCCAGCGTCATCCGCAGAACCAGCGCTGTCTCTCCCGCAGCCGCAGCCGTGCTCCATGCTCCGGGAGAGTCTGTCCCGTGTGGCGCTCGAGCGTAGCACCCAGTGAGAACCGCCTGTGAGATTTAGCTGGGTGTGGTCCAAAGCATGAAGCACAGGGACCAGCGAGCCTGGGACGAGGCCTGAGCACATCAGTGAAAGCAAAGAGCGAGGCCGACTGTTTGCCCCGTTGCTGAAGCAGCGCGTCGGCAGCCGCAGCCCCTCGCTGCTCTGGGGCTAGGAGTTAGCACGGGCCTTCGCACGTCTTCTTGTCATTGCCTGGCAAAGCGAAACACGATGTCTTTTGGGTATACAAATTTACTAAAAACGTCCCAGCATTTCAAATCAAAGGTAGTGGTTTTCTTGGCCGAGGAATACACCCAAGGGAAGTTTCTGGGGCCAATTGCAAGAGTCTGGTCAGGCCTGCACAGTATCGGGCCCATCAGCATTTCATCATGGATGACAACGAGGGGAACAATAACATCAGAATAGAAGAGGTAGAGAGACTGGTTGCAAAGAAGGGATTTTAGTGGGAGGGGGCCGGGGAGGAGGACACAAAGTAATGGGAGGGGGTTGTGCTCAAACTGCAGTATGTTCATGTTTGAAGATTGTCAATAAATGTACATAAAGGGAGTCTGCTCAGGGTGTGAACTGTGTGTGTATGTGTGTGTGTGTATGTGCATGCATTAACAGAGTAAAAAACGTATGTGTTTGGCTGTTCATGAAGAAAAGCAGGGAAAATAATAAATGCAAATTTCAGACTAGTGTATAGCAGTGAAGGTGGATGGAAGGGGCTAGGGAACACTCCAGAGTGAGAGCAGACTCCAGACTTTAAACTGAGTATTGGTGGTGGCGGCCTTTACATCCAACACAAGTCCGGAAGTACTCCTTGATACCTACTGAGTGTTAAAGCAGCACGATACAGATGGAAAGCGAGGGGCAAGTCTTGAGCCAGCTCTGGTGGTGCACCCCAAAGCAGCACAGCAGAAACAACAAAACAAGTCTTTTGGGGCATCTTACTCGGCCCCCTGACTGTATTGCTTTCTGTGGGCGATGATCACAATACTCGCTGCCCGGCACTTGGAGTCCCCCCTCCTGAGTCTGCTGTGTAGATTTACATGGAGCCTCAGTAGTCATGGATGGTGACTCACCGTGACTCATGACCACACGCACACTAAGTAGCCGAGCATTGAATGAGTGTGTGTTCCAAGCCTTCATCTGTGCAGCTGAAGAGATGAAAGCCTTGGAATTGGAGTCGTTGTTCTTATAAAATCCCATAGATAGCAACACTTGTGGTATAGTGAATAAAGATAAATAAGGATTTAGAAGTTCTTTTGTAAGCCAGGTGTGGTGGCACAAGCCTTTAATCCCAGCACTAGGGAGGCTGAGATAGTAGGATCACTTTGAGTTTGAGGCCACCCTGAGACTACAGAATGAATTCCAGGTCAGCCTGGGCTACAGTGAGACCCTACCTCCAAAAAAACAAAACAAAACAAAACAAAACAAAACAAAATTTTTTTAAAATTAGCTTTTAAAGTTAGCATACAAAGTAATGAGTTCCATTATGACATTTTATATATATATATATGTCATATTTTGTTATCATTTTTCACCCTCCCCCATTTCCCCCTCCTCCCTTTTACTTTCATGTCACATGGCTTCCATTACCCTCCGTCCTTCCTCCCTTCCCTTGTGTTCCCTCCTTCCCTCTCATAGTGTTCTTTCTACCTTTGTGCCATACACGTATGAACACACACACACACACACACACACACACACACACACACTCTAAATCCTACGAGAGAAAAACCTGTGCTTATTTGTCTTTATGAGACAAATGAGACAAATGAGAATGAGCTTAGTGCCTACTTCTCTACTATGTTCCCCAGTCCCCAGTGCCGTGCCAGAGCAGCTGGGTGCTTAGAGGTGGGAAATCCAAATCAGACTGAGTGGAATTGTTTTCATCCATTTCCTTTTATGTTTTAATATCTGCATCCTTTGTTTTATACAGTATTTATTTTATGCAGTAATTTTATACTATTCTGAAAGACCAACCAGTGTCTATATAGGGATGGCATTTTGACCATTTAAATTTTTTTATTTTGGGGCTGGAGAGATGGCTTAGTGGTTAAGGTGCTTGCCTGCAAAGCCTAAGGACCTGTGTTCAACTCTCCAGATCCCATGAAAGCCAGATGCACAAAGGTGAGGCACGCACAAGGTTGCACATGCCCACTAGGTGGCACAAGTGTCTGGAGTTTGATTTCAGTGGCTGAGGCCCTGCCACGCCAATTCTCTTTCTCTCTCTTAAAAAAATTTTTTTTGAGGGGCTGGAGAGATGGCTTAGTGGTTAAGGCACTTGCCTGCAAAAGCCTAAGGACCCAGGTTCGATTCCCCAGTACCCACATAAGCCAGATGCACATGGTGACACATGCATCTGGAGTTTGTTTGCAGTGACTGGAGGCCCTGGCATGCCCATTCTGTCTCAAATAAATGAAAAATAAATAAAAAAATTATGTTTGAAAAGCAACAGATACTTGGCTAAACAACAAAAGAAAATTAATGATACAAGAGTTACCAGTACACTTTTGGAACACAGACCTGCTCGGCGTTTACTCTTTGTTCTGTTCCGCTGCAGACAATGTGCCCTGTGTGCCTGGACCGGCTGAAGAACATGATTTTCCTCTGTGGCCATGGGACGTGCCAGCTCTGTGGAGACCGCATGAGCGAATGCCCTATTTGTCGCAAGGCCATTGAACGAAGGATTCTTTTGTACTGATGAAGAAACAGAGTGTGTCGTATTAGCTAAAGTGTGTGATCATGAGATCTTAGAAAACTTAAGCTAGCTAAAAGTTTAATGAATGAATTTGTAATGTCATAGTTTCTTGACTGGAGGGTAGAGTGTAAATTTATCAGAAACAAACAAACAAACAAAAAAACCCAAGACAAAACAAATCTTCACCACACAGTGTTTGAAATTGTGACTTAGCCCCCCTCCCCCAAATTAAGAACACAACCCTATTGTAATTCATAGGGAATTTACATTTCATTTCTAAGGGGAAAATCCTTTAAGGATCTCTTTCATTTTTGTCTTATTGTATTTTCTCATATAATTTATAAATTTGTTAAATCTTAAAAGACATGCTTCCATGTGATGAGTTATCCTTTAAATTATCATGGTTTTATACAGTGAAATAATACAGGCACTCTGAAAAGTCATGTATCAAATGAACTGGCAATTTGAACTATGTCACATGTATTAAGTAATAGCATTGTAATACAAATGCCACATAGTTAGAGAAGTATGGGAGAGAAGATTGTACTCTGAACTTACACCAGAAGGTGTGCAAATGTTTGTGTCTGTGCTCTTTGAGCAGTCGTTAGTATAAACTAAGAGAATTTCACATTTGGCTTATTTTGTAGATTTAGAAGGAAAATGGTTTACCTTAACAGTGACATGGAAAGGAAAAAGGAAACCATAGTGGAAAACTGGAGAGGGGCAGAGCAGTGAAAGAGCACCTGTGGCCCTCAGCAGCTGCACTGCTTACAGTTCCCTGGGCTCTGTTTGCATCTGCCAGCCTTTAGAGGAATGTCTGGGTTTCCCTGTGCTGGCTTACTGTGTTTGATGTAACCCGCGGGTTGATCCTGCTCTGTTGGGACCTCTGAGGTTCCATGTGGAGCTTGGGTGACACATTGCCCAAAGGCAGCAGCGTTTTCTTGTGTGTGTCTATTAATTCTGACAGTGTTACTGATTCTACCCTCATCAGAGGCCTTACTTCGTTCTTACTGTAAAGGATACAGCCTCTCTTCATATCTACAATGAAGATATTATTTAAACTGCCAACAATAGCCAAGTTGTAATAGATAACCTAGTTACAGATACTTATGTAGAAAGAGTGTCAGGACATTCATAGAAGTAGATCTGATTACTTGTAGAATTGTCGGGCGGGGGGGGGGGAGGGCTGCACACTTTGACTCTAGGACATCTAATCATTTTATCTCCTGGGAATGAGTAATCTTTTGTATCTAGGGTAAGTACACTTATAAGTGTTTCGGGGTTCCTTGCTGCTAGATTATAACAAATATCAGCTGTTTACAATAGTGACTATTACAGACTGTGTATAGCTTATTCTTAAATAGAATCCTCTTTTTTGTAGTTACTCCCCATTTTGAACCTGGGCAGCTTCTCTCACTTCGGTTCCTGGGCATAGCACAGGGGTGGCGAGCGCGGTGACAGCCTGCCCGCGTGGAGCCGCTCCGTCTTTAGCCGTTGCTCCCTGTGCCAGGCCCCACCAAAGCAGTAGTGAGCTTTGCTGGCTGCATTTGTAGGCTCAGCAACGCCCTGTCTGCTCTTAGTGGAGTAACTGTTGCCTTTTTTTTTTGTTTTTTAAACCTTCCCCTCTTTGGGCATCTGATACAGAATCTCTCACTGTATTCCAAGCTGGCCTGGAACTTGCTATGTTGTTCAGGCTGGCCTCAAACACGTGACCCTCTTGCCTCTGCCTTCCAAGTATGGGATTTCAGGCACTACATATGGCAACTGTTACCATTTTGGACAGTAAAACTTTTATAAATTTCCAATTTGAAACTTTATGTGGGGACTGTAATTGTCTAATAAGGAGCCAATGGAGCCATTTTTTAAAAGTATATTTTGAAGTTATGAAAAGATACATGTGACTGATCCGATGTTTACATAAAGAGACAGACTGTCTTCTTGCAGATTGGACAGTAGCAGCAGTCTGGATTTTCTTTCTTCCCTGACATAGATGGCCCATCCCTGTCTGCCACTACTGCAAGGCAAGGGGACACCTAGGTGACCCATGCAGCCTGGCCAGTCTGGGAACCTTGTGGGTTACAGCTGCATTTCCCTGAAATCCTTATTTGTCTCCTGAGCTGCTCTGCTACACCTACATCCCTGCAAGGTGATAGCACCTTCCAGACTAGTCGTTATTTCCTCCATCTTCAAAATACAACATGAACTTCTACCATAGAAGTCGTGGATCGTCTCCTTTTAATGCCAAGTACATGTGGGTTTTTCTCTACTTGTATCACTTTAAAATCTGTTTTGTGAATGAAGAGGTCCTTTTGTTTATGTCATCAAACACCTAAAATTACTTTAAACTCGTTTTGCGTTTGTGGGAGACAATAAGATTGAGGACCCGACCACGTAAAGTGGCTGTCCTCCAACTCTGAAACTGCTACCTCTTTCTGTGTGTCTCTCAGCCGTACTTTTGCCAGTTGGGTTTGTTTCCACCTCCTTATCTAATCCTGTGCCTCCAAAGAGTTCTTACTTTCCCTAGCTCATTTCTAAGATGACATGCAGCCATGCAGATAACATAGGGATTGTGCGTCGGGCTAGCGGCGTACCGCTGTAACAGAGCTCAGCCCTGCAGCGCAGTCACCAGGGGTGTGGCACTTACAGATTTCAAGCCATCTGCGGACAAAGCGATCCAAAAGCGCAATTAGTGTTTCTTCCCAGTGTTTCAGGAGAGCTGTCAGTAGTCCTTGGGTTCCTCTCTGTACCTGCTGCCCTACCGCGTTTTCTGCTTTATCCTGTGACTGTCAGCTCACTCACTGCAGACGCAGCTCTCCATGTGGTGCTAGCCCAGCTGCATTTGTTCACCCTGTTACACAGACTTACCTGTACCACACGCATATGTAATTTTGTGGGGAGCAAGATTTTCAAGAGAAGATAATTTTGTATTAGTGTGAGAATACTATATTAGACAAATCTTTAACTGGCTAAATTATGCTTGACTTAAGATACTTGTAATTTTAGTTGGGCAAGATGGTGCATGCCTTTAATCCCAGCACTCAGGAGGCAGTGGTAGGAGGAACGCCGTGAGTTCGAGGCCACCCTGAGACTCCATAGTGAATTCCAGGTCAGCCTGGGCTAGAGTGAGACCCTACCTCGGAAAACCAAAAAAAAATAAAATAAAATAAACAAAAACAAAAACAAAAACCGATATTTATAATTTTAACCATTGCAAATCAACCAGCAGTCCACTGAAGCATACAATTGATGGATAATGCTGGAACTAACTCTCTTAAACTCTATCTTGATGGCTTTATCCTGTAAGAACGTTGGAGAATATCGACACGCCCCTGCCGCGTGTCCAGTTCAGTTCTCACAGCTTGCTGAGTCGTTTTCACACTCCAGCACATCCTGTGTAATTGTGTGTTGCCCATTTGCTGTTTGTTTATTCTGAACTTTGGGCACATTTCAAACTAGGAATTAGTTAAACTTGTGAACTAAGAGAATGAGGGGTCTAGTCGAGCCAGGTCAGGACACTGGGTTGCAACAAATAGGAAATAGAAGTGAGTGTGCAGATAATAGAGAGGGTATCATGGGCGTTCATGCTAGCGGAGACTTAAGTCTGAGGAATAAATCCATTTTAGCATGGTTTATTTCACAGTTGTTTTGTAAATTACAGATTGCAATACAAGTTACTTGTAGCTAATTCCACAAGGAAAAGGACTTATCCTCTCAGATAATGTTTCATAGTAATAACGTGTAAAAATTAAATCATGGAACAGGTTTTTTTTTTTTGCATTTTTTATGTAGTAAAAATCATATACAATAAGCTTTTCATTTTAGCTATTTCTAAGTATATAGTTTTGTGATCTAAGTACATTTACTTTGTTCTAATACATTCTAGAATCTTTGGCTTGCACAACTGAAATGTCATAACCACTAAATAACTCCCATTTTCCCTCCTTCCCTCCTATGAATTTTGACCATAGATAAATCAAATGCCTGAATTACTTAGTAGTTCATTTATTTTGGTAAGGTCTAAGTAAAGTTGTGGTCAATATCAAGTTCCTAAAATCTGAAGGAGGGCCACTTCCGCCCCTCCCCCACCCTCATTGTGTCAACAATAAATGCGTCTTACATGCATGTAAGTTGGTTTATCATTTCATTTTGAGCCAGAGAGGAGAAATACATTTTAAATGCCAGAATTATTAGGTTAGCTTTGAATTTGTACTAAACTAATAGATTTTTCACAAACAATGTGTGCCTTGTTAAAAACGTCAGTTGTCTTTAAGTCTCCTTGTCAACGTTGTAGAATACATTTTTCTTTGAAAATGGCAACCTGAAGCCGGGCGTGGTGGCGCACGTCTTTAGTCCCAGCTTTGGGAGGCTGAGGTAGCAGGATCGCCGTGAGTTCCAGGCCAGCCTGAGACTCCATAGTGAATTTCAGGTCAGTCTGGGCCAGAGTGAGACCCTACCTCACAAAACCAAATAAAAAGAAAGAAAAGAAAAGAAAAGAAAATGGCAACCTAATTTAACTTGTTTGAGTATTACGATAGGAATGCTTACTGATATTACTTGATAATCATGTATATCCTTGGAACTTTTAACATATATACAACTATAGCAGTATTAATAATTACAGTCTTTAAAATATTAAATTTGAGGAAGCTGTTTAATGTTGTTTCATGTGTCTGTTGCTTTACGACAGTGAGGGGCAACCCTGTCTGTAGATGAGCTTCGTGTGTGCTCCAGGTTAGTAGTGGGTCAAACTCCAGTACAACGGGAGAGCTAGTTAGCTGCTGAGTTAAAATTATAAGTTTCTACTTCAGCATTTTCTACCTCCTTTTCTTCCAGAGTGAAAAGGAAATGGGAGCCTGAAGTTAAAATTGACGTTTTGTTTTGTTATGTTTTGTTTTGCCGAGCACTTAGGCAGTAGGCACAGGAAATTTGACCTGTCACAAGAGTCAGGTGCTTTAAAGCTGTAAAGTTGTAATTGACGTGTACAATGTCTAGGAAGGAGTATTTCAATTTTCTATGTACTGTTCTTGATTTTTACTTCAGAAACATAAGTTCTTTCCTCCACAAAGCAAAATGGCCCTGTGATTTTTAAAAAAAAATTTTTTGTTTATTTTTATTTATTTGAGAGCAACAGACAGAGAAAAAGGCAGAGAGAGAGAGAATGGGCGCACCAGGGCCTCCAGCCACTGCAAACAAACTCCAGATGCGTGCACCCCCTTGTGCATCTGGCTTACATGGGTCCTGGGGAATCAAGCCTCGAACTGGGGTCCTTAGGCTTCACAGGCAAGCACTTAACCGCTAAGCCATCTCTCCAGCCCCCACCTTTTTTTTTAATAAAAGAAGAAAACGTGCCATTTCGTCCAAGGTTATGATTTCAGGACACTGTTGAAAGTTCTGACTCAGGGCTTTTTAGCAATTTAGCCAATTGTTAAGTCTATTTTGGAAACTCCATCTGCATGCTCTTCAGTGCCTTGAAAGAATTACTAACTTGGCGACACTCCTGAAGCATTGTAGAATGGTCTCTAGTGCACGTGTCTTACGTGCACATTTCTTGTCATGTTGCTAGGCTGCACGTGTTTGCGTAATTCTTTAAAGGAAGTTTCTAGATTTGCACTTGATATTTGTTGTAAAAAAAAAACTGACAACTTAAGGCCTTGACACTGTTACTGGAAGCCTGATAATTGTTGTGATTATGCAAAGTCACCTATATGTAGCTTCTGGGGAGAGGAAAATGCTTACGCCGTTTACTGTTTAGCACAAAAGGAGGATCAATTTGGGAAACAGATTGTCTTCCCCTCAAATGAAAACAAAATGGAGCAAACCGAAATCCTTCGTTCAAGTGATTCAGTTAAAACGTTAGTTTAAAGGCAATCATGAATTGCATGTCACTGTTGATGCTAATCTTGTAGATGAAATCCAGTTTCCTCTTTTGACCTCAGTCTCATCCTTACTGTATATTCATTCACATGATAGAAAACTGTTTGTTTATCACAAATGTTTTGCTTTGTATCTTTGTATTTTTCCAGTTATTTTTTTTTAGCATTCAATGTTGGGATAAATTTAAAGCCTTGTTTGTATAGTGTCTGTATAGATTCTGATTTATGAGCTTTTGTTTAAAATGCTTAGTAAGAACTAAGCTTTTTAAAAATAAATGAAAACACGTACCATTAATAAATTCTGTGGCATAATACCATATTCTCTCTGACTTTTGGAAGCTGTTCTTTATAGTAATATACATGAATTTTTATTTTTAAGACATTTGAGCACAAATCTCAATACATCCAAAAATCTCTTGTTATTGGACAGGAAATGACCTTATCTTAGAGAAACAGGGACACCCATCTCTAAGTCACCATGAGAAGTCAGCGTCCACAAAGAGGCTCACACTGTGGCCCTGCTCAGGAGCCTGTGTCCAAGGGCCAAAGAAGTGTTTTCTGTTTCAACCCTCTGCTCTCTTTCAGGGTCAAGATGCATTATGAAAATAGTGTGAGTAGGGTACACTTGATCAAAAGAAAACTTTAACAGGAAGGACTCAACTTTTCTATATATAAATCTTACTCCACAACTCAGATATCTATTTCATTTTTTAAAGGTAGCCATTTTTACAGTGATTTATTTGAATTTTGTAATTGAATGCTTTGGAGGTTATTTTATTTTAAAAGTTAATAGAAGCCGGGTGTGGTGGCACACACCTTTAATCCCAGCACCTGGGAGGCAGAGGTAGGAGGATCGCCATGGAGTTCGGGGCCTGCCTCTGAGACTCCATAGTGAATTCCGGGTCAGCCTGGGCTAGAGTGAGACCCTACCTCAAAAAACTAAAAACTAAAATAAAATAAAGGTTAATATATGCACTTATTTGTGAAATTGAGAGGTGTTCTAATTCGATTCCAAAAGAGATCTCAGAGTTTAGTAGAAAAACCATGTGAAAGAGAACCTTTTGTTTATTTGAAAAAAGCATATGTATTACAACTTTAAAATTGTGCATTGATTTTAGATAACCTCTGATTAATTGGAGTTTTGTTTATTTCCATTGCTGTATAAGTAGATATCTCATGGTAATATTTTTTATTAAAGTGGAACTGTATAGGTTTTAAAAATAAAGACATTTTAGAAAAGCTGACTTCTATTTTTATCATTGACAGTTACTCACCTTTCACAGGGGTTAAATGTGTTAGCATAGCCTTTTCCAAACTTAACTTTACATGGTATGTCACAGAATGGCAATAGGAGTTTACTGGAGACAGTGAGTGTGTGTATTACAATAGAATACCAAAGTAATTTTTTCAGATAAATTGCTGATGAACGATTATTTGGCTAAGTTTCTTCCTTTATATTTTAATTAGTGTATTTATTTTATAAATTTTATTTATTTGCAAGTAGACAGAGATAGAAGAGAGACAGAATGGGCACGCCAGGGCCTCCAGCCATTGCAAATGAACTCCAGATGCATGTGCCTCTTGTGCATTTGACTTACGTGGGTCCTGGGGAATTGAACCTAGGTTCTTTGGCTTCATAGGCAAATGCTTAACCACTAAGCCATCTCTCCAGCTGTTTCTTCCTTTATAACAAAACTAATTGATTAGCTCATTTTTATGTTATTGAGGCTGAACTACCCTAAACCTGGTAGCCACAATAATTAAGACCAGAGGCATAATAGTCATCACATGTCAAGGAGGTGGTATGCAGTGCTACCTAGCCAGGATATATGTCCAACCTTTTGACATTGCAACAATGACATTATCATCTACAAACTGCACAACTGAGTTATTTAAAAAAAAAAAATTGCGCCAGGCATGGTGGCGCACGCCTTTAATCCCAGAACTTGGGAGGCAGAGGTAGGAGGATTGCTGTGAGTTCGAGACCAACCTGAGACTACACAGTTAATTCCAGGTCAGCCTGGGCCAGAGTGAGACTCTTGGAAAAAAAAAAAAAAAAGAAAGAAAGAAAGAAAAAAATCGCAAAAGAGAAAACTCAGTGTCTAAGTTTATAATTCTTTTTTTTCTTTAAATTTAATTTATTTGAGAGAAAGGCAGGTGAGAGAGAATGGGCACATCAGGGTACCTAGCCCCTGCAAATGAGCTGATGCATCTATCACCTTGTGTATCTCGCTTACATGGGTACTGGGGAATTGAACCTGGGTCCCTAAGCTTTGCAGGCAAGGGCCTTAACCACTAAGCTATCTCTCCAGCCCTGCGATTGTTTATTTATGTTTATTTGGAGGCAGAGAGAATGATTACACCAGGGCCTCTAGCTTCTGCAAATAAACTCCAGATGCACACAACACTTTGTGCTTCTGGCTTTACGTGTGTACTGCGGAAATCAAACTTGGGTCATTTCGCTTTGCAGGCAAGTGCTTTAACCACTGAGCCATGTCTCCAGCCCTGGGTTTGCTTTTCTAGTGGAAGTTTGCCCTGCTTATTAGTCACAACTAGTCAGGGAGGCTTGATTTGTTCTCCATAGTCAGGGCAAACCATTCTCCAAAAACTAAAAGAATCCCAGCCTTCTGGAGCAGAGGCTGCTGCCGGGGCCAAGAACCAGCTAGGATTGATGAGTTATTAGAGGCTCAGAATGGGCAAACCTAAATGAGTTGAACATTTCAAGGTATATTGCTAGTACACAAAAGTCATCTGCACTGCTACATATCCACAATGAAAAAGGAAATTTTTTGTGTTTGTGTGGTAGGACCTCACTGTAGTCCAGGATTACAGCAAAGAGCCACCATGCCCAACTGAAAAATTGGAATTTGAAATTGAAAGTAACATGCTCTCTGTCTCTTTGTCTGTCTGTTGCTCTCAAATAAATAAATAAATCTTTGTTTAAAAAATAATAATAAAAAGATTAAAAAAAAAAAGAATCGTAATGGAACTGCTTGTGGGATGTCCATGAAAGAATGAGGTGGTGGAACAGCTTGCAGATGGAGTCAACAGGTCAAGGAGCAAAAGCAAGGAAGTCATCTATTCAGGAAATGGTGCTGGGAGCCATCTCCTTTTATGAGCTTTTCAATTAAAAAAAAAAAATGGAAGCATGATTCATGAAAGAAAAGAGTGATCCAGTCAAGTAGTCAAGTTAAAACAATATGGGAAGAAGCACAATGTTAAGAAAATCAAGGGTTGGAGAGGTGGCTTAGTGGTTAGGGTGCCCGGCTCTGTTTTTTTTTTTGGTTTCTTATACAAGGAATCAATGGTATATGATCATGCAGCATGTATTTACCCACACCAAAACCATAAGTGGTTGATTTATTTAGTCACAGTTTCTGTAAATGTAAAGGAAAAGGGATAGTCTGATGGCAGGGTGCCTCCGTGGGTGAAGTGTTTGCTGCAAAAGCACAAGGACCGGAGTTCAGATCCTCAGCGCCCGCAGGAATGCTGCCGTGGTGGCCGTGGGTGTCTGTCACCACCGAGCTGGGGAGACAGAGACGGGAGGGTCCCCGGGACTTGCTGGCTAGTGAATCCAGTCAGTGTGGTTAGCTCCTAGCTTTAGTGTGAGACACTGCTGCAAAAAAATAATGTGGAGAGGGCTGGAGAGATGGTTTAGCGGTTAAGGCGTTTGCCTGCAAAGCCAAAGGACCCAGGTTTGATTCCCCAGGACCCACGTAAGCCAGATGCACAAGGTGGCGCATACGTCTGGAGTTCATTTGCAGTGGCGGAAGGCCCTGGATCACCCATTCTCTCTCTCTCCCCCCCCCGCTTTCTGTCTCTCAAATAAATAAATAAAAGTAAAATATATTTTTAAAAGTTGGACTGTTTATTGCATGTGTGTGAGGGGGCATAGGTGTACCAAGGTCTCTTGCTGCTGCAAGTAAACTCCAGATACTTGTACCACTTTGTGCCAATTTTTGTTTGTTTGTTTTGTTTTTTCGAGGTAGGGTCTTGCTCTAGCCCAGGCTGACCTGGAATTCACTATGTAGTCTCAGGGTGGCCTTGAACTCATGGTGATCCTCCTACCTCTGCCTCCCGAGTGCTGGGATTAAACGTGTGTGCCACCATGCCTGGCTTGTGCCAATTTATGTGTCTGGCTTTATATGGGTGCCTGGGGGAACTGAGCTGGAGCCAGCAGCCTTTGCAAACAAGCAACTTTAACCACTGAGACATCTTCCCAGCCCCTTATCTCTCACTCTTTCTTAAGATTCCCTTTACAAGAACAGATTAGCTAACATATATCATGATGCCTAGTCAATATGGCATTGGCCTATTTAATGGTAGCACCTATGTATCAGTGCCTAGCATGCCTCCACACAGCCCTGGGTATGTGTGTGATCTGATTAACACTGTGAATTTCACCTACTTATTAGAGGTCAGGGGGGCTCATAGAAATTAAACTAATTGTTTAATCGTTTTTTAAAATTTCCATTTATTTATTTGCAAGGGGAGAGAGAGAGTGGGGAGAGAATATGAGAGAGAGAGATTGAGAGAGAGAGAAATATGCCAGGGCCTCCAGCATCTCATTGCAAATGAACTCCAGAAGCATGTACCACATTGTGTACGTGGCTTTACGTGGGTACTGGGGAATCGAACCCTGGGTCGTCAGGCTTTGCAGGAGGCGCCTTAACCACTGTGCCACTTCTCCAGCCTTAATTATTTCATCTCTCATTCGTAATTGAACTGAAAGCTCAAACTCGTTTTCTTTTTTTCTTTCTTTTGTGGCTTTTTGAGACAGGGCCTTATGTATACCAGGCTGGCCTCAAACTTGATCTTCCTGCTCCAACTCCCAAGTGCTGGGATTACAGGTGTGTGCAACCTCACTGGGCTTCAAAACCATTAATTTTCTTTTTCTTTGCTCGCTCTCTCTCTCTCTCTCTCCCTACTTCCTTTCTTTCCTTCTCCTGTTTTTGTTTTAAAAATCTAACTCTTGGGCTGGAGAGATGGCTTAGCGTTTAAGGTGTTTGCTTGTAAAGCCAAAGGATCTCGGTTTGATTCTCCAGGACCCACGCAAGCCAGATGCACAAGGGGGCGCATGTATCTAGAGTTAGTTTGCAGTAGCTGGAGGCCCTGGTGCGCCCATTCTCTTCCTCTCTCTCTCTCAAATGATAACTAAATAACTAACTAAATAAATTAATAAACATATATTTTTTAAAATTCTGGGACTGGAGGGATGGTTTAGCTGTTAAGGCATTTGCTTGCAAAGCCAAAAGATACAGGTTCAATTCCACAGGACCCACATTATCCAGATGCACAAAGGGTGCGCGCATCTGGAGTTCGTTTGCAGTGGCTGGAAGCCCTGGCGTGTCCATTCTCTCTCTCTCTCTCTCTCTCTCCCTCTCCCTATGTCAAATAAATAATAATAAATATTTAAAAAATCTGAATCTCCTATTCCTGACAGCGCTCCCACCCTGCCTTTGATGAGAACATCCAAGCGGTAGGAACGAAGCCGATCTGATAAGTAACTGCAAATGATAGTTTCCAGTGCAATGAGAGAAACTGGAGGAATTAGTAACTTCCCACACCTTTTCCTAGTAAAGGCCTGAGGGGTGGGGGTGGGGGCGGGGGATGATCTCTGAAACGGGATCCTTATAAGGTGCACCATCTTATTTGTACCACCAGAGGACAGCAAAACCACGTCAGTGAGTCAAAGTTCTGTTCTGCCCTGAGCACTCCGGGCCTTGGGACCTGGAGGACGCTGCGTTGAAGGAACCTGGGCCTTTTGCAAACCATTCTCTTCTCCATCACACCGTTAGCCTGTGTTTGCCCGCGTGCTCTTCATCCTCTCGCTGCTGTGTGCTGGGAAACAGGTGGAAGGAGCAGGATTTAATCACTCTTTAAGTTTTACTTAAAAGTTGTGTGGCTAGGTCTGGAGAGATGGCTTAGCGGTTAAGGGCTTGCCTATGAAGCCTAAGGACCCACGTTAGCCAGATGTACAAGGTGGCACATGCATCTGGAGTTAGTTTGCAGCGGCTGGAGGCCACTCTCTCTCCCTATCGCTCTCAAATAAATAAATAAAAATAAATAAATATTTTTAAAAATTGTGTGGTTAGTAACTAAAAATGGTAATAAATAAATAAATAAAATAAAATAGGGCTAGAGAGATGGCTTAGCAGTTAAGGTACTTGCCCGTGAAACCTAAGAACCCAGGTTTGATTCCCCAGAACCCATGTAAGCCAGATGCATAAGGTGGCACATGCCTCTGGAGTTCATTTGCCCTAAAGTGCCTGTTCTCTCTCTTTTTCTCTATCTGCCTCGTTCTCTCTCTCTCTCTCTCTCTCACACACACACACACTATTTCTAAAACAAATAAATTAAAAATGTTTTAAAAAAATTGTATGGTTACAGGGCTGGAGAGATGAATTAGAGGTTAAGGCGTTTGCCTGCGAAGCCAAAGGACCCAGGTTTGATTCCCCAGGACCCACGTAAGCCAGATGCACAAGGGGCATATGCGTCTGGAGTTCATTTGCAGCGGCTACAGGCCCTGGCGTGCCCCATTCTGTCTCTGTCTCTCTTCTCTCTCTCGCTCTCTACTTGCAAATAAATAACAATAAAGAAACAAATAAAGAGCCGGGCGTGGTGGCGCACGCCTTTAATCCCAGCACTTGGGAGGCAGAGGTAGGAGGATCGCCATGAGTTCGAGGCCACCCTGAGACTCCATAGTGAATTCCAGCTCAGCCTGGGCTAGAGTGAGACCCTACCTCGAAAACCCCAAAAAATAAAAATAAAAATAAAAATAAATAAAAAACTGTATGGTTACAACAGATTTGATTTTAGGTTCTGCCTCCCAGAGTGCTGGGATTAAAGGTGTGCGCCACCATGCCCGGCTTGGATTTCTTTTAAACTTCCTATCCAGCAATTATTGAGTCTGAGTCAGGGTTTCACACAAGAGATGATGGGTTTAAGGCAGCGATAATAAAATAATCACATATGAAAGGACCTCTCTTCCTCATGGCTCATGCTTGATGCAATGTTTGAACAAGGGAAGTCTGACCCTCAGTCTCTGCCCCTGAGGACTGTGACAAGTCGCCTCCTACCGGAAACAAAAAGCCACATCTTCCAGGGGCCTGGCAGGAACGGTTTCCTGTCATATAAACTGATAGGTGAGCTCAAAAGGTGTGGCTAGGATCTCATAGAATTTAAGTGCCTTCTTTAGGAAAACAATAGAAATTGACCAATAAAAATGTAGATGTGAAAGTGATTTTTTTTTTTCTTTGCAAACAGAGAAAGAGGTAGAGAGAAGACAGAGAGAATGGGTGTGCCAGAGCCTCCAGCCGCTGCAGGCTGCAAATGAACTACAGATGCGCCAACTTGAGCATGTGGCTTTACAGTGAGTCTTCGGGAATTGAACCCAGGTCTTTAGGATTTGCAGCCAAGTGCCTTACCTCTGAGCCAGCTCTCCAGCCCCGAATTTTTTAAAAAAAAAAATTTGTTTTTATTTTATTTTTTATTTGTTTATTTGAGAGCGACAGACAGAGAGAGAGAGAAAGAGGCAGATAGAGAGAGAGAGAGAATGGGCGCGCCAGGGCCTCCAGCCACTGCAAATGGAACTCCAGACGCGTGCGCCCCCTTGTGCATCTGGCTAACGTGGGTCCTGGGGAATCGAGCCTTGAACCGGGATCCTTAGGCTTCACAGGCAGGCGCTTAACCGCTAAGCCATCTCTCCAGCCATGAATTTTTATTTGGAATATGAAAATAAATCACAGGACCTGGGAAGATAGCCAGCGTGGGACAAGCGCTGGCCACACCAGCTTGACTGCCTGAGTTCGGATCCCCAGAACTCACAATTCCAGTGTGCCTACAGCAAGCACGGAATCAAAGACAAGAGAAGTGACACCCCCGGAAGCTCGAGGCACAGCTAGCCTGGTGAACACAGTGGCTTAAAACTAGAGACCTGGGCTGGTGCTCCCCAAACCTTGGTGATGGGCTCTTGGCCAAGCTCTCTATAGCCCATATTTGAATTAACTTTTCTTTTTTCTTTTGAGGGAGAGTGAGAGAGCGCGCGTGAGACAGAATTGGCGTGCCAGGGCCTCAGCCACTGCAATTAAACTCCAGCCTCTTGTGCCACTTACTGGGCATGTGCCACCTTGCACTTGCCTCACCTTTGTGTGTCTGGCTTACATGATACCTGGAGAGTTGAACATGGGTCTTTAGGCTTTGCAGGCAAGCGCCTTAACCTCTAAGCCATCTCTCCAGCCCAGAATTAACTTTATTCTTCGGTAAACTCATTGAAATTCTTGATTATTTTGAGGGGAGGACTCAGGCTGGCTTTTAACTCTCAATCCTTCTTCCTGTACCTCCTGGGTCCTTTGGCTTTGCAGGCAAACACCATCTCTCCAGCACCCCAAAATTTTAATTTATTTTTTTTTTTGCAAGCAGAGACAGATAGAGAGAAGAGAGACAGAGAGTATGGGCGTGCCAGGGCCTCCAGCCGCTACAGATAAACTCCAGATGCATGCGCCCCTCTTTGTGCATCTGGCTTTATGTGGGTTCTGGGGAGTTGAACCCAGGTCGTTAGGCTTTGTAGGCAAGTGCCTTAACCACTGAGCCATCTCCCCAGCCCAAGCCACCTTCTTGTGCCTGAATTATGGCAATGCTTGCCCAGGAGGGACGCATTTACCATGCAAGTGGAAGGTGTGTCTCCCCACTGCCCACTGAAGGCTGTGCCCAGTGTGCGCGGTACCCTCCCCAGCTCTCACTGCGCTCCTCAGCTCTGCCTGCTCTGCCCGTTCAGTTCGTTCTTTTCCCTTCCTTGAACATGCCCAGTACCCTCCTACCTCAGGGCCTCTGCCCAACATGCCCTTCCCACAGGGTCGGCTCATTTATTCTTTTATTTCTTCCAAGCTCAAATGCCACCCCACCCCTCCACATATAACTTCCCTCCTTGCCCTCTCTGGCCTCCTCCCTCTACCATGATTTAAAAAACAAAACAAAACAAAAAGCTTTTTATTTTATTTTATTTAAGAGAGAGAGAGAGAAAAAAAATGGACATGCCAGGGTCTTCAGCCACTGCAAACGAACTCCAGATGCGTGTGCCACCTTGTGCACCTGGCTTATGTGAGTCCTAGGGAATTGAACCTGGGGCCTTCGGCTTTGCAGGCAAGTGCCTTAACCGCTAAGCCAACTCTCCAGCCCTCTATCATGATTTTATTTTTTAAATTTGGGGGGCTAGAGAGATGGCTCAGTGGTTAAGGCACTTGCCTGCAAAGCCTGGGGACCTGAGTTTGAATCCTCAGTACCCACATAAAGCCAGATGCACAAAGTGGCACATGCACCTGGAGTTCATTTGCAGGGATAGAGGCCCTAGTGCACTGCCCATACTGCCTCCCTCTCTCTCTCTCCCTGTATATGTTTGCTCGCAAATATTAAGTAATTTTTTGGTGTATGTGGTGTGTGTGAAGATATGCATGCCCAGTACACACACACACACACACACACACACACACAGAGAGAGAGAGAGAGAGAGAGAGAGAGAGAGAGAGAGAGAGAGAAAGAGAGAGAGAGAGAGAGAGAGAGAGAATGGGCATGCAGGGCCCAACACCTGCAAATGAACTCCAGATAGGTGTGCTACTGTGCATCTGGCTTTATGTGGGTACTGGGGAATCAAACCAAGGTCATTTTGGCTTTGCAGAGAAGTGTCTCAATGGCTGAGCCATCTCTCCGGGGCTCCCACCTTTTTTTTTTTTTTAAATAAACCTTTCCTTTTTTTAAATGTAGGGTCTCATTCTAGCTCAAGCTGACCTGGAATTCACTCTGTAGTCTCAGGGTGGCCTCGAACTCATGGAGATCCTCCTACCTCTGCCTCCCGAGTGCTGGGATTAAAGGCATGTGCCACCATGCCCAGCTTAAGCTTTCCATTTTTAAAATATTTTATTTATCTATATGAGAGAGAGAGAGAGAGAGAGAGAGAGAGAGAGAGAGACTGAGAGAAAGACAGAGAGAATAGCTGTACCAGGGCCTCTAGCCACAGCAAACGAACTCCAGACACATTCACCACCTTGTGCATCTGGCTTACGTGGGTCCTGGGGAATCAAACCTGGGTCCTTTGGCTTCGCAGGCAAGTGCATTAACTGCTGAGCTATCTCTCCAGCCCCTCCATTTTTATTTATTTATTTTTTTATTTTTCAGTCAGACTGGCTGACCAGGGAGTTCCCCTCTCAATGCCAGGAGAGAGGTTACAGGAATGCACAGACATCCCGGCTTTTTATGTAGGTGCTGGGGATAGAACTCCGGTTCTATCTGTCTATCTATCTATCTATCTATCTATCTCTTTCTCTCTCAAATAAATAAATAAAATGTTACAAACTCCTATCTAGTTACTAGTCATTATTTAAAAAACATGGTGTCAAGGTCTCAGCCTGAAGTTTCTCCCTAAACCAAGTTCTGTGAGCAGGCCTGACAAGGCATGTGGAAAGGGAAGTGTCCCGTGAAGATGTGCCGGCCTTTCCTTCCCTTGTCCTTCTCCCGTCCTGATCTTCTAGTAACTTCATTGCCGGGGAAATAGGCCAATAAGGAAAAATCCTACCAGCGCCTGAGAATTCTTTTTTTTTTTTTAAATTTTTTTGTTCATTTTTATTTATTTACTTGACAGCGACAGACAGAGAGAGAAAGAGACAGATAGAGAGAGAGACAATGGGTGTGCCAGTGGCCTCCAGCCACTGCAAATGAACTCCAGATGCGTGCGCCCCCTTGTGCATCTGGCTAACGTGGGTCCTGGGGAATTGAGCCTCGAACCGGGGTCCTTAGGCTTCACAGGCAAGCGCTTAACCACTAAGCCAACTCTGCAGCCCCTGCCTGAGAATTCTTGATCTGGAAGGGCCATGAGGCCATCCACCTCCCTGTTCTTTCAATACGGGGAGATTCAGCCCTTAACAAGGTAAGGCGGCCTTCCTTCCCCTCCCCTCCCCTCCCCTTCCCTTCTCTCCCCTTCTTTTCCCTTCCCTCCCTCCCCTCTCTCCTCTCCTCTCCTCTCTTCTCCCACTCCTTCCCCCTCCCTTCCTTACCCTTTCCTCCCTTCCTTTCCCTCTCCTCCCCTTCCCTTCCCTTCTCTCCCCTTTCCTTCTTTCTTTCCTTCACCTAACCTCCCTTGCTTCCCTTTCCTCCCACTCTGGCCCCAGATTCCTGGGCTCCATTGCTCTCCTGCCTCAGCCTCCCCGTTGGCTAAGACTACAGACATACCTCACCATATAGGCTCATCTGCATCCCTTGTAGTCATCCAATAGCGTACAGAGTTCAAGATACAAAAATAGTCATATTTCATACTTGCTCTACTTTTTTCTTTCTTTTTGGGTTTTTGAGGTAGGGTCTTCCTCTAGCCCAGGCTGACCTGGAATTAGTCTCAGGCTGGCCTCGAACTCACAGTGCTCTTCTTACCTCTGCCTCCCAAATGCTGGGATCGTGGTGGTGCACGCCTTTAACCCCAGCACTCGGAGGCAGAGATAGGAGGATCACTGGGAGTTCAAGACCACCCTGAGACCACAGAGTGAATTTCAAGTCCGCCTGGGCTAGAGTGAGACCCTACCTTGAAAAACCAACAACTATCCAAGGGCTGGGATTAAAGGTGTGCTCCACCCCCTCCACCCGGCCTCTTTTTTTTTTTTTTTTTTGGTTTGTCGAGTTAGGGTCTCACTCTAGCCCAGGCTGACCTGGAATTCACTATGCAGCCCCAGGCTGGCCTCGAACTCAGAGATCCAGATCCACCTACCTCTGCCTCCAGAGCGCTGGGACTAGAGGCGACAGCAAGACCCTATCTCGAACCCCACCCCCCAAATAATAATAATAATAATAATAATAATAATAAAAAGAAAAAAGCTAGAGAGACAAAGAGGAAAAAGAGAAGAAAAAAAGCTTAAGGACATAATAACCTTTTCCCTTCTCTGGTTTTATTTGTAGTTTCATTTCAAAATGTGTGCTCGCCACTTGTTCCCACGTCTCCAGTGAAAACAATTATAAAATGTTATGTCTTTAGCCGATTCTTTCTGATTGTCAGAAATAAGAGAAACATCCCGATCTGCCATGCAACTCTCTCGGTACCAGGCAGTGCCATTGCACTCTGGGTTTTCTAGGCTTCCCACGTTACTTTTTTTGAAAAAAAAAAAAAAAAAAAAAGACACGGCAGGGTGCTTCTGGGGCCAAGTAGGTGCCTCCTGGCTGTTGCTGATGGATGGATGGTCTCCTAAGTGCATGTTCTGAGCTTAAGAAACAGCACGTAAAACCCTGTGTCAGATCTCACACAGCCGCCAAATCACATCCGCCCCTATCTCTCTGGACGATCCTTCCACCAGCACCCCCCCCAAAAAAAAATCTGGGTCTGGCACCTTGCCCTGAACCCGCGCCAACTGGACATTAGCAGACCAGGCTGCAGAGGGAACTCCAGATGCTCCCCAATAAATCTCCCCCGGAGCCAAGCCCCGAAGGTCTGTGTGCTCGTGGGCAGTGGAGGAAGGGTGCACCGGGGTGTGAGTGGAATTTGCGGAGACCCTCAAATCTTTCACGCTAGACAAGCAGAGGAAATATAGTTGCCAAGTTCTCTGCTCTCAAATGCGCCAGAGACCAGGCAAACAGCTCAAAACACCATTTCTAGTCTTTTCCCTCCACCGGTTTTGCTCTCTAGGTGAGGTGGTGTCATGGGAGAAGAAAGGACCAAAATAGCCCTGCGGTGGTGGTGCACACGACTTTAGTCCCAGCACTCGGAGGCAGAGGTAGGAGGAGCGCCAGGAGTTCGAGGCCACCCTGAGACTACATAGTGAATTCCAGGTCAGCCTGGGCTAGAGTGAGACCCTACCTTGAAAACAAAAAGAAAAAAAAGAAATGGCCAAAAATATGAGTACGCCCCGCTCCCCAGAAAAAAGAAAAAAAAAGAAGCTGGAAAAAAAAATCAGGAAGGATTCAGAGTTTTCATAACCCCGGGAACACTGAAAATTAACTGTAGTTCTGGCCTCTTTTGTAATTGTCGGGAAGTTCACCTCCACTGTTTAAAGGGCTCAAGCTACATGCAGAGATTCAATTCTTACCCAGAGATTTTTTTTTAAGTTAATTTATTTATTTGGAGAGAGAGAGAGAGAATGGGAGAGCTAGAGATTACCCAGAGATCCTTAAATTAATATTTAAGTGCCTAGCTTAAATGCCTTAATCCTTAAGTAAGAAATTGTATATTTAAAAGTCAGATACTATACACATCGCTGTGAGTGAATGCTCCAATTATGGTCTGGCAGGACTCACACCAAGTCGCTCACAGAAGTTGCCTCTGGGAGTCAGGTGGGAATTGTTGGAGAAGCTGAAGAGGAGGGAGGGGACAAAATATTTAGTATTTTCACTGTAAAATTTCAAACAAGAATACAGATGCTCCTCAATTTATGATGGGCTTATATACCAACCATACACCCTATATTAGAAATATTCTAGGTGAGGGCTGGAGAGATGGCTTAGCTTTCCCGGGAGGCCAAGGACCCAGGTTTGATTTCTCAAAAAACCCAGGTAAGGCAGATGCACAAGGTGGTGCATGCATCTGGAGTTTGTAGTGGTTAGAGGCCCTGGCATGCCCATTTTCTCCCTGTCTCTTTCTCTTTCTCATAAGCAAATAAGTAAAAATAATTTTTGAGAATATTTTATTTATTTATTTGAGAGAGAGAGAGAGAGAGAGAAGAGGCAGATAGAGAATGGGTGCGCCAGGGCCTCTAGCCACTACAAATGAACTCCAGACGCATGTGCCCCCTTGTGCATCTGGCTTACGTGGGTCCTGGGGAATCAAACCGAGGTCCTTAGGCTTCACAGGCAAATGCCTTAACCGTTAAGCCATTTCCCCAGGCCAAAAATAAAACTTTTTTTTTTTTTTAAGAAACATTCTAGGTAGAAAGTGCATTGTGTACTCCTGACCTGTTTGACACCCTAGTCCAGCATGCACACCCCAAGGTGACCACTGTTTCCACCTTGTGATGGCACAGTGAGCGTGGACTAGGGCCCAGCAGCCAAAGAGAAGATCTGACTGTGACTAGCAGAGAGAAAGATCAAAATTCAAAGCTCAAGAACAGTTTCAACTGACTACAAATCTCTTCCTAACTATCTTGGAAAAAAATTTAAGTTGAAGGTAAGGTGAGGACTGGTTATGTATTTATGTGAGAAATAATACTAATATGTCCCTGAAAGTAAGGGGTCTCAATGTAAAGTTTCTATAGGGCAATGCTGTCTCCTGTAATCCCACACCACTGACACATCCAAAACCCACGTACTGACCTGAGCACAGTTATTAGAAGCCCTTTTGGAATATTTGTCTTGCTGGAGAAGTTTCATTTTTAAAAAAATATTTAAAAAATTTTATTTTTGAGAGAGAGAGAGAGAGAGAGAGAGAGAGAGAATATGGGCTCACCAGGGCCTCCAGCCACTGCAAACTCCAGACACATGCGACCCCTTGTGCATCTGCCTTATGTGGGTCCTGGGGAATCGAACCTGGGTCCGTAGGTTTTGCAGGCAAATGCCTTCACTGCTAAGCCATCTTGACAATGCAGAGTTGGCTTCTTTCTTACCCAGCTCAAACCTCGTAAATTTAGAGAGGCCAGTGCTTAAAAAGAAAGTGAGAGAACATTGCAGTTTTCCTTCTCAACTAGGCAGTCCATATTTTCTGTTTTTATGAATTAGGATTTGGAATAACATGGCGGTGATTATAAGATGCAGAAGAGATGATGCCAGTCCAATGAAGAAGATGCTTTGTTGTTGTCTCCCCTGGAGGAGGGAAGGACATCCCAGGGGGGAGAGGCCTTGACAGCTTCAGTATAACTTATCAGGCCTTCAAGTAACTAGCTGAGGTTAAGCTTCAGTTCAGCTATGTTAAAACTGTCAGAGACCAGTCCTGAAATCTGTAAGACATTACAGACTGGGAACCCCGGGAGGATAGTGGGAAATCTGCATGAGAATCACGAGAGTGAGAGAGAGAGAGAGAGAGAGAGGAGAAAGAAAGAGAAAGAAGGAAGGAAGGAAAGAAAGAAAGAAAGAAAGAAAGAAAGAGAGAGAGAGAGAGAGAGAGAGAGAGAGAGAAAGGAGAGAGAGGTTTGGAGTGTCTCCACGCTTTGGCCTGACCCTTGATAGTATTTGGAGTTTGGTTTTTGTTATTGTGGTAGGATTACTAAATTCTCTGGGTTTTTGTTCTTTGGCTCCTGAAATCAGACCATTGCACTCCTGGGACGATTCATTAACATGTAGGGCGGATGCGGATCACCTCTGTGGACAGTCCGCCCCCCTGGGCAGCTGAGGCAGAGCCAACCCCGTGTCATCCAGGGAGACCCGGCTGCTCTGCATGCAGAGAGAATGCTCTCAGACGTAATGCATTAGCGTTGCTGTCAGGACGTCAGAGAGCAAGCACTTGGGAATAAGCGGAAATGGGTTTCTTCTCTGTCCTGTCCACCCCAAGGTGAGAAAGTTATAGAGAGAGGGAATGGAATGCCCCCTGGCCCCTGCAATGAGACAGGATACAATTAACATAGAGGCTGGGGAGATGGCTTAGCCATTAAGGTGCTTGCCTGCGAAGCCGAAGGACCCAGGTTCGATTCCACACTATCCTCGTAAGCCAAATGCACAAGGTGGAGCATGCAATCTGGAGTTTGTTTGCAGAGGCCTTGATGCGCTCCTTCTCTTGCTTTCTCTATCTGCCTCTTCCTCTCTCTCTCTCGCTCAGATAAATAAAATAAAATAAATATAAAGAATAACATAGTGGAGGCTGGGGAGATGGCTCATTTGGGAAAGTGCTTCCTGCAGAAGCGTGAATTCCTAACACTCACATAAAAGATGGGCATGGTGGCCCTGTGTTTGTAATCCCAGTGCTGGGGAAGTAGAGGCAGGAGGCTCCCTGCGACTTGCTAACTAGTCTAGCTGAAGCAGAGAGTTCCAGGTTTACTGAGAGACCCTGCCTCAAAAAATGAGGTGGCACTGGGCATGGTGGCGCACGCCTTTAATCCCAACACTCACGAGGCAGAGGTAGGAGGATCGCCGCGAGTTCGAGGCCCACTCTGAGACTACATAGTGAATTCCAGGTCAGCCTGGACAGAGTGAAACCCTGCCTCGAAAAACTGAAAAAAAAAAAAGAAGAAAAAAAGAAAAAGAAAAAAGAGAAAGTTAACTTATGAAGTTGCTGTGAGATCACGTAGTGAAATTCCAGCATTCTTTTATTTTCATTATGCTGTGAGTGCACGTTTATGATGTGCTGTGCCTTATGTGTTCTTGTGGCCATGTATGCTCACCTGAGGTGGTGGTGGGGGGCCGCTCAGCGGCTGGAGCAGAGCGATTGGTGTTCCACTCCATTGCTCTTCTGCTTGCCTTTGCTTTGAGCCAGAGTCTCATTTTATTTTATTTATTTTTATTTATTTGCAAGCGGGGGGGGGGGGGAGAAAGAATGGGTGCTCCAGGGCCTCCAGCCACTGCCATCGAACTCCAGACGCGTGCGCCCCCTTGTGCATCTGGCTAACGTGGGTCCTGAGGAATCGGACCTGGGTCCTTTGGCTTCACAGACAAGCGCCTGAACTGCTAAGCCGTCTCGCCAGCCCTCGAGTCTCTTTTTACTGATTGCAGAGCTTGTGGGGCTCCAGTGAGTCTCCAATCTCTGCTCCCCTGCAGGACTGGGGTTACAGGTGCCTGTGGCCATGCCCAGCTGTTTACATGAGCTCTGGAGAGAGATTTGAACTCTGGAAGTGTGATGTCCTCTCAGGGCCTCATGCTTGTACCAGAAGTGCCCTTAACTGCTGAGCCATTTATTTATTTAAAATTATTTGTTTATTTATTAGAGGGAGAGAGAGAAAGAGGAAGTGCTTTAACCGCTAAGCCATCTCTCCAGCCCTATTTATTCATTTTTATTAGAATAGAATGTATTAGAGCCAGGCGTGGTGGCACATGCCTTTAATCCTAGCACTTGGGAGGCAGAGGTAGGAAGGATCACCGTGAGTTGGAGGCTATCCTGAGACTACATAGTGAAGTGAGACCCTACCTCGAACAACCAAAACCAAACCAAAACAACAACAACAAAAAGGAATAGAATGGATTAGGTTTCATCATGGTGATTTCTTTTAAATTGTTTTGTTTATTTTTATTTATTTATTTGAGAGCAATAGACAGAGAGAAAGAGGGAGAGGGAGAGGGAGAGAGAGAGAGAGAGAGGGAGGGAGGGAGAAAGAATGGGCGCACCAGGGCCTCCAGCCACTGCAAATGAACTCCACATGCATGCGCCACCTTGTGCATCTGGCTTACATGGGTCCTGGGGAATGGAGCCTCGAACCCAGGTCCTTAGGCTTTACAGGCAAGCACTTAACTGCTAAGCCATCTTTCCAGCCCATCATGGTGTTTTCAAAACAATATTTCCTCTTCCCCCCATTCTCCCTCCCCACTTGTGCCCTTTCCCCAACTTCGCCTCCTGTCCTGCCAGCCACGTACGTTTGTCTTCCTCCCCTGTTCTCATCACCTCTCGTTTCTCATGGTCTCCAGTCTTGAGTCTTAGCCCATGCTCATTCTCATCTCCCTTTGTTTACATACATGTAAACATTACAAGTTAGCGTTCAAGGGCTGGAGAGATGGTTTAGCGGTGAAGGTGCTTGCCTGAAAAGCCTAAGGGCCCAGGTTCGATTCTCCAGGTCCCGCGTAAGCCAGAAGCACAAGGTGGCGCAGGCGTCTGGAGTTTGTTGGCAGTGGCTAGAGTCCCTAGCGCTCCCATTCTCTCTCTCTTTCTCTCCCTCTCTAATAAATGAATAAAAATTTTAAAAAATCTAAAAGAAAGAAAGAAAGAAAGGAAGAAAGAAAGAATGAGAGAAAAGTTAGCATTTACATACAAGTGAGACCATGTGATTTTTGTCTTTCTGGGCTTGTGTTACCAAATTGGTGTAATTTTTTCCTAATTTTATCCAGTTTGAAATTCCAGCATTCTCTTTTTTTTTATTTTTATTTTATTTTGCAAGGAGAGAGAGAGAATAAGAATGGGTGGGCCAAGATCTCTAGCCACTGCAAAGGAACTCCAGATGCATGCAACACTTTGTGCATCTGCCTTTATATTGGTACTGGGCCTCCAGTCCAAATAGAGAGTGGTTGGTTTCTCCCACAGCAGCCTAAGGGACCTGGGTCTGCAGGCAAGTGCCTTCACCACTGAGCAATCTCTCCAGGCCAAATTCCAGCATTCTTTTATTTTATAGTTAAAAAGATATTATTGACAACTTCCATAATTATAGATAATAAACCATGATAACCCCCTCCCCCACTTTACCCTTCACAACTTCATTCTCCATCACATCCCCTCCCCCTCTCAATCAGTCTCTCTTTTATTTTGGTGTCATGATCTTTTCCTCCTATTATGAAGGTCTTGTGTAGGTAGTGTTGGCACTGTGAGGTCATGGATATCCAGGCCATTTTGTGTCTGGAAGAGTGCATTGTAAGCAGTCCTACCCTTCCTTTGTCTCTTACATTCTTTCTGTCACCTCTTCCACAATGGACCCTGAGCCTCAGAAGGTATGATAGAGAGGTTTCAGTGCTGAGCACTCCTCTGTCACTTCTTCTCAGCACTATGGTGCCTTTTGAGTCATCCCAGAGGTCATTGCCATCTGAAAAGAGAAGGTTCTCTAACCAAAAGTGAGAGTAGCCTGAATATATGGGTATGGACATTAAGAAAAGTGCTTACCAGGCAGTTTGGTGAAAATAATATATGTATTTAGCCAGACACCAGCAGGCATTACATCCCTAGGGCTCATGAGTACCCCTGTTGTAGGTTTTCAGTATCAGGCATGTATTCCCTCCCATGGAGCGGGCCTCCATTCCAATTAGAGAGTGGTTAGTTCCCCCATAACAGACATGCCACTATTGCACCCATTGGCTCATTTGGCCTGGCTGACCAAATATAAGGCTTGCAGTGTTCACTGTTGTTTATCTCCACTGATGACTTCTCTCCCATCGAGCTGCATGCAGTGTAGCTTTTCCCAATCTTCTGTCAGCTGGTCTACAGGGAGGAGGTTTTCAGCATTCTTAGTAGGAGTGTTAGCACTTACCAGCCAAAGGCAGCCGGACCCTCCAGGTAGTCTATGGGCCCGCATGGGCTGTTATCCAAAGGACCCGAGTCAAGGGGACAGGATGGAGTAAACCTCAGAACGCAGCAGAAGAAAGGCAGCATCCTGATTGAATGCATCTTGCCTGGGGTCTGTCCTGATCTCCCCGCGGGTTTGAAGTGGCATCTTCCACGTTGTAAGAGTCTGAGAAGAGTTGTGTAACAAATCATCACGTGCTCACCTGTGTAATCCAGCTTCGTGTGGAGGACGAGCAGGGAGGCTGGGGTTTTCCTGGATGAAGGTTCGATAAAGAATTTTTATCTTAGAAAAACTAAAAACAAATCCTATGGTGTGACATAATGGGTTTGTTTCATGCCTGTGTAATGTTGGCTTTCTCACAGTGGTTTCTTTTCTTTTCTTTTTTTTTTTTCTTTTCGAGGTAGGCTCTCACTCTAGCTCAGGCTGACCTGGACTTCACTATGGAGTCTCAGGGTGGCCTCGAACTCACGGCGATCCTCCTACCTCTGCCTCCTGAGTACTGGGATTAAAGGCGTGCGCCACCACGCCTGGCCTTTCTTTTCTTTCTTTCTTTTTTTTAAAAATAGTTTAATAATTTATATATGTGCAAAGGGAGGGGGAGAGAGAGAGAATGAAGGTGGGGCGGGGGGAGTGCCAGGGCCTCTGGCCACTGTACATGAACTCCAAACACACGCCTGTGGGGACTGAGGACTCAAGCCCAGTCCTGCAGGTTTTGCAAGCATCTCTAATAGCTGAGACCTCTCCCCAGCCCAGTTGTTCCATTTTTAACATACTCGTTCATATAACTTATTTTATTTTATGTTATGTTATGTTATGTTATGTTATTTTATTTTATTCTATTCTATTTTTTTGGTTTTTTGAGGTAGGGTCTCACTGTAGCCCAGGCTGACCTGGAATTCACTCTGTAGTCTCAGGGTGGCCTCGAACTCATGGTGATCCTCCCACTCTGTCTCCCTAGTGCTAGGATGAAAGGCGTGCGCCACCACGCCCAGCTATATAATTTTTTTTTTAGAGAGGGCATTTGCACTGCATGAGACCATGCTTTTATTTTATTTTATTAAATATATTTTGTTTATTTATTTGAGGGGGGAGAGAGAGAGAGAGAATAGGTGCACCAGGGCCTCTAGCCACTGCAAACAAACTTCAGACACATGTGCCACCTTGTGCATCTGGCTTTATGTGGGTACTGGGGAATCGAACCCAGGTCCTTAGACTTTGCAGGCAAGTGCCTTAACCACTAAGCCACCTCTCCAACCCATTATTTAATTTTTTTTTTAGATTTAAAATTTGACAGCTTTCTCTCTCCATGTCTGTCCACCCTCTGCTGTCCTTTTATTCGTGTTCACCAAAAGCCAAGTTTCAGATGCCAGGGTGCTGCTTGCAGGCCGGCCCCTGAGAACTCACGGCTGGATTCCTGGGAACACGGCACAGGTCGGCGGGGGTGTGTGTGGGGGGGGCAGGGGGTGGGTAGGAAGGGCGTAGTGGAAGGAATTCACTCAGCTCCCCTCTTGCTTTATTTCCCAGAGTCCACTGTGGCTGGCGTTATGAATCTGGTCAGTCACAGAAAGTCCTGTGCATTGAGAGTGTGTGTAGGTTTGCTCATTTATGCTTAGGAAACTGTACATTTAAAATAATATATTTATGAGATAGAGACAGAGAGTGAGAATTCGGCATGCCAGGGCCTCCTGCTGCTGCAAACGAACTCCAGATGCATGCACCACTTTATGCATCTGGTTTTATGTAGGTACTGGGGAATCGAACCCAGGCCATCAAGCTTGGAAAGCAAGTGGCTTTAACCACTGACCCATCTCTCCAGCCCTGGAATCTATACATTTTGAAGCTTAATGCTTTTTTTTTTCTTTTGTTTTCTTAAGGGTTTTACTGTAGCCCAGGCTGACTTGGAATTCACTATGTAGTCTCAGGGTGGCCTCGAACTCACGGCGATCCTCCTACCTTTGTCTCCCGAGTGCTGGGACTAAAGGCGTGCGCCACCACACCCGGCTCTAATGCTTTCTTTTTGGGAATGGAGCTTCTCATTAGAAATACCTACAAGCTATGTGATCATGAGACCACATGTGAAATATAAACAATCTGCTTTTCTTTTAAAAGTGAAATTCAGGGGTTGGGGAGATGATTCAGCATTTAAAGGTGCTTGTTTGCAAAGCCGGCTACCTGGACTTGATTCCACAGTACCCAGGTAAAGCCAGATGGACAAAATGGCACATGTGGCTAGAGTTAGCTCATGTGTGGTGGCAAGAAGACTCTCTCATAAATAGAAAAAATATATTTTTTAATTTTTTGATATAAGGTCTTGCTCTAGCTCAGGCTGACCTGGAATCCACTATGTAGTCTCAGGGTGGCCTTGAACTCACGGCCATCCTCCTTACCTCAGCCTCCCGAGTGCTGGGATTAAGGGCGTACGCCGTTACACTTGGCTGGGGGAGGAGGGGAATTGAAAACTAAAAGTAAAGTTGAGGCTGGCCATGTGGTTTGGTGGTGGAATATTTTCTTTGCATGCACAGGGCCCTGGGTTCAATCCTAGCCACTGCAATAAATAGGTGAATAATAAAATAAAGAGATGTGTGTCTATTCATTCTTCTATTTGGCTTCAATTCAAAAGTGGATGTTTGTGTGAGAGAGACAGTTTAGCAGCTAAGACATTTGCCTGCAAAGCCTAAGGACCCAAGTTCGATTCCCTAGAACCGGCGTGAGTCAGATGCACAAGGTGACACAGGCGTCTGAAGTTTGTTCGCAGTGGCTGGAGGCCCTGGTGTGCCCATTCTCTGTCTGCCTCTCTCTCTCAAATTAATAAATAAAATTTAAAAAGTGGATGTTTTATCTCCAGTGCTGACATCTCCTTTGCATCATGAAAGGCCCTGTTAGAGAGAGAGAGAGAGAGAGAGAGAGAGAGAGAGAGAGAGAGAGAGCACACGTGACACAGCACATGTGACACTTGAGGAGGTCAGAGGACAGCCTCGGGGTGTTGGTCCTCACCCCCCACCCCACCTCATTTGAGAGAGGGTCTCTCATGTTTGCCACTGTGACCATTTCTCCCATTGCTGAACTCGTGGACAACTCGTGTCTGGCTTTATGTGTTTTCTGGGGATCTGAACTCTGGTGGTTAGGCTTACACAGGAAGTGCTTTTAATCATGGAGCCATCCTCTCGGCCCCAAGTCCCTGCCTCTTTCTCTTAATCTGAACCCCACCATCCTTCACAGTCCTCTCTCCAGTTCTTCCATGATGCCAACTGGGGCCAAATTGCCCCATGGGACACTGGCACACTAAACTCACCTTGTTAAAAATATATTTTATTTTGGGGGCTGGAGAGATGGCTTAGCGGTTAAGCGCTTGCCTGTGAAGCCTAAGGACCCCGGTTCGAGGCTCAGTTCCCCAGGACCCATGTAAGCCAGATGCACAAGAGGGTGCATGTGTCTGGAGTTCGTTTGCAGTGGTTGGAGGCCCTGGTGTGCCTATTCTCTCTCTCTCTCTCTCTGCCTCTTTCTCTCTCTGTCTGTCTGTCACTCTCAAATAAATAAATAAAAATATTATGGTCCTCGAACCCGGGTCCTCAGGCTTCACAGACAAGCGCTTAACCGCTAAGCCATCTCTCCAGCCCAGGAAGCAGAGATTTATAATATTTATACTTCTGTTAGCATTTGGGTCCTAAATGGTCACTAAAAGCCCATGTATCAAAGTCCTGCTCCGGGAAGTCTTCAGGGCAGTGAGGGTGTGTACTTGAATGGAATCAGGACCATGGTCTCTTCTTCATTTTTCACATTTTGGCTCCTTGGCCATGAGATGAACAGTTTTTCTCTGACGCATGCTCTGACCGTGAACTGCTATCCTGCCACGGTATCCCAGACAACGGGGACTATAGATCACGGGATAAAGCCTTCAAACCTGCCAGCCAACGCGAACCTTTTCTCTCTATAAATTGTCCCGGAAATTTTGTTCCAGTTGCCAAAAGATGGGCTGGGGAGATGGCTCAGCAGTTAAAGGTGCTTGCTTGCAAAGCCTGCCAGCCTGGGTTCAAGTCCCCAGTACCCTTGTAAAGTCAGACGCACATGGTTGGACATGTGTCTAGATTTCTTTTGCAGTGGCTGGAGGCCCTGGAGTGCCCACATTCACTATCTCGTTCAAATAAATAAGCAGCCAGGATTAAAAGCCCATGACGCTTTTAATCCCAGCACTCGGTAGGCAGAGGTAGGAGGATTGCCATGAGTTCGAGGTCACCCTGAGACTACATAGTGAATTCCAAGTCAGCCTGGGCTAGAGTGAGACCCTACCTCACACACACACACACACAAAAGAATCAAATATATATATATACATACATATATATATGTATATATATATATATATTTTTTTTTTTTTTAAAGAAGAAAGTTGGGCTAGAGTGATGGCTTAGCAGTTAAGGTGTTTGCCTGTGAAGCCTAAGGATCCCGGTTCAATTCCCCAGGACTCATGTAAGCCAGATGCACAAGGTAGTGCATGTGTGTGGAGTTCGTTTACAGTGGCTGGAGGCCCTGTCGTGTCAATTCTCTCTCTCTAATAAATAAATAAAAATACTTTTACAAAAATGAAGAAGAAAGCTGACTAACATTGCTTCCTCGTGTCTTCCTCGGTGTCCTGACTTTGTGGCTCCTTTGAGCTGAATGGACGAAGTGTTTTGTGGACTGACGATCTGTCACCATGTCATGGTTCATGTGGTGTTGAGTCAGCTGTGGAGGCTCTTAGACCATCGTGACAGCCCAGCTGTTCTTTCTTTGTTTTGTTTTTGAGATGGGCTCCCTATGTAGTCCTAGTTGGCCTGGAACTCACTTTGTAGACCAGCCTTGTCTCAGATTTGCAGGGATGCCCTGCCTCTTTCCTAAGGGCTGGGAGTACGAAATTCCTTCCTTATTAAAAAAAAAAAAAAAAAAAAAAAGCCAGGCATGGTGGCGCACGCCTTTAGTCCCAGCACTAGGGGAGGCAGAGGTAGGAGGCTTGCCGTGAGTTCGAGGCCACCCTGAGACTACATAGTGAATTCCAGGTCAGCCTGGGCCAGAGTGAGACCCTACCTTGAAAAACCAAAATAAATAAATAAATAAATAAAATAAAATAAAAATTAAAAAAAGTGCAAATCCAGGCATGGTGGTACATGCCTGCAATCCAAGCCCTTGAGAGGTGGAGGCAAGAGTATCAGGAGTTCAAGGTCATCCTCAGCTACAAAACAAGTTTGAGGCCAGGCTGAGCTACATGTCTCAAAAACAAATAAACCACTGAAGGATAGAGCAAATAATATTCAGTATAGTGGTGGTGGACTGACATGGATTAACATGTAATAGATTTTTCTTTTTTTTGAGGTAGGGTCTTGCTCTACCCCAGGCTGACATTGGAATTCACTATGTAGTCTCAGGCTGGCCTCGAACGCACCATCACGCCCAGCCATATAATTTGTTGTTGTTGTTGGTGGTGGTAGTTTTCTGGGCACAGTGTCTCACTTTAGCCCAGCTTGACCTAGAACTCATTCTGTAGTCCAAGCTGACCTCAAACTCATGGCGATCCCCCTGTCTTAGGCTTCTGAGTGCTGGCATTAAAGGCCTGAGCCACTACGCCTGGCTCTAACATATAATCGGGCTGTCCTGGAATTCACTGTGTAGTCTCAGGGTGGCCTCGAACTCATCGCGATCCTCCTGCCTCTGCCTCCTGAGTACTGAGTACGTCCATCTTTTGTTAACTTTTTGTTGGCAACTTCCATACATATAGACAATCTCTCACGATCGCAGTTCCTTCCCACCACCCTCTCTTTTCCCCTTACTGAATCCCCCCTCCACTGAATCCCTTCTGCTTTCCAACTCTAACATATAATCTTAACACAGAAAATTCCAGTGTGAATGTCCCAGAGAAATTGCCAGGTACGGAATATGCCAGGTGTAGGTCGGAAATTTGCTTGTTATCCTAAGGACTGGGTTTCCTAAAGATGAGTCTGCTTCCTATGTGCCTCCTGGGTCAAAAGACACCAAGTTCCTTTGCAAACTCATCCAGAGGTTCGCAGAGAGGCCAGGTGTTTTCCACAGGACGGAGGGATTTCCCAGTTCTAAAACCCCCTGCCGCGGCTGGTCTGCAGAGCTCTGAGCGAGGCCTGCAGGAGGGCATCTTGGGGCTCAGCCTCTGCCCTCATTGGCACTTAGCGGAGGAAACAGAAGAAGAGGGAGACTTTACTGTCATCCAGGTGTCAGAGCTTATTGTAAAAGCCTGTAATTTATTGATGTAGGAAAGGACGTGCTGACAGCTCATTGCACTAATGAAATTTTATTAAAAGATATTGAGGAGGGCTTGAGAGATGGCTCAGTGGTTAAGGCATTTGCCTGCAAAGCCTAATGGCTCGGGTTCAATTCTCCAGTGCCCATGTAAAGTCAGATGCACAAAGTGGCACATGCACCTGGAGTTCATTTGCAGCAGCTGGAGGCCCTGGTGCACCCATTTTTTTTTCCTCTCTCTCCTTGTAAATGAATAAATAAAACTTAAAAAATTTTCTTTGAAAACAAAAGCTATTGAAGAGACAGGGCACCTTTGAAGAATATGGAAAATATTTTTCCATGGACTCATTTGAATGAACTTAGTTTTTGAAAGTTGTATGTAAGATGTCTTGGTATTCATGTATATAATTTTCATTTTTTGTAGCAGTTATTTTTCTGCTTGATTCCCCCCCCCCACCCTTTCTTTCTTGGGGATTGAACCCATGGCCTTGTACATGCTAGGCAAGGCTCTCTATCACTGAGCCGCATCCCCAGTCCAATGTATATAGTCATTACAGACAAGCTAATTATTATGTACTCTTACAAAGTTACTTTCCACAAACTTCATCTAATAGCTAGTTGGTGATCATGCCTGCTTGCCTAATACTTGGGAGGCTGAGGCAGGAGGATTGCTGTGAGTTTGAGGTCAGCCTGGGCTACACAGTGAGTACCAGATAAGGTTGCATAGCAAAACCTTGTCTCCAAAACAAGGAAGGAAGGAAGGTAGGAAAGAGAAGCAAAAAAGAAAAAAAAAATACTAAATAACACCAACAAAACCAAAATAAAATAGAAAGCACTTAGCCGGGCGTGGTGGCGCATGCCTTTAATCCCAGCACTTGGAAGGCAGAGGTAGGATGGCTGTGAATTCGAGGCCACCCTGAGACTACATAGTAAATTCCAGGTCAGCCTGAGCTAGAGTGAGATCCTACCTCGGAAAAATAAATAAATAAAATAAATAGCACCTAATTCACATAACAGAAGAGGCTCATTGGCTGTCTCCAATCACAAGGTCCTTCTCTGGGTGTGGATGCTGCCACCAGCCCTGGGTTGGAGACCCACCAGCTTCCCCAGCCGAGCTGACTCCTGCAGCCTGTGGGGGGCGCTGTGGGCCGTAGATTGGGCATGGAACATTGAACTAGCAAGCAGTGATTGGAAACAGTACTGCTCTGTGTCTCTGTGAGCAAAAAAATTAAAAAAAAAAAAAATGGCCAGGAGAATCCGACTTAAGCCCATCGGAGAAATCCCACACCTGTCTGTCTGTCTGTCTCTCTTCTACATGTCTGTACCTCTCATTTATGCAAGCCAGAGCCGGCCATCCCCAAATCTTCTGACAGGGGCCCCTCTGAGCGCGCTGTGTCCGCAGATGTCAGAGCTGACTGGCACTGGGCTTTGAGAGCATCCTTTCTCTTCCAGCCCCAGGGCTTCTGAAGAACATTTCCAAGGCCCTTAAGGATCCAGAGCCTGCACCCACCCCATTACCCCACGCCCCATCCTCACTCCTCCCCAAACTCCCCCGCCCCACCCAGGACAGCAGTTGTGGGGGTGCCTTGGACAGTCTGCAGCTCCCCGCCTAGTGGGCCTGCACTTTGGGGTTTGAAGAGGCTCTTTCTGCACCCCCGCCCCGTTGCTAGGGCTGGCGCTGCCTCCAGGCCTGTTATCAGCAGGAGGACAGTTTAAACAGGGCTTATCGCTGTGTATTCAATCAAGGTTTATGAGGCCCGATAAAGATGCCACCTAGCCGCCGCTGTGCGTGCCCATTGAAACTCTAGGCCCTCGTGGGATGCGAATGCAAAAAGTGTTCTAGAAAATAACAATAATAATAATAAATAAAAAAGATTTCTGAAATCAATACTTGCTTTGCTTCTGTTAGAGATGGCATGTGCAGACATGCGATCTGTGTGGACCAGCCTGTTTAGGGCACAGAAAGGGGCAAGCGTGATCTCTCCTCACGGGCAGTTCCGAGAGGAGAACATTGGGCATACCAGCAACACAATTCTGCCTTTGATAGCATACGTTATCACAACTGCTTATTCAGTAATTCAGTGGACATCATTACCCCGGCTTAGGCGCAGCAATAAGCTGTTGTGTGCTTTTAATTTTGTGTCCCTTTGTATCACTGGATCGTGACAACAAAGAAAGATATTTACCTTCATCTTTAATTTTAATGAGAGATTTCTGACTGAATGTGTTTGATGTATTCTATCAGTTTCTTCTATTAGGAAGGAGAAAAAAAAGTGTGTGTGTGTGGGGGGGGGAGGGTGGGAATCACCCACATTGCCTTTATGAACCCGTATGTGTGTATACAATTAGAGTTGCGGGCAAGATAAACAAGGGTAGGACTCGGGCCTGAGCTGAGGCTTCCTGACCTGTCAGCAGATGTGTGGCCATACTGAGGCCTGATGTTGGCCTAGAGCTCTCTGTTCATTACTACTAAGGAAGGAGAAGAGACATTTTCACTTTACAGGCCTTTGTTGTCACTTACACTCCAAAAGGCGCACTATCGTTTGCCACCTATTTTCTTTTCTTTTTTATTTACTTAGAGAGAGAGAGAGAGAGAGAGAATTGGCTCACCAGGGCCTCTAGCCACTGCAAATGAACTCCAGATGCATGCATGTGTGTATCTAGCTTCCTTGAGTTCTGGGGAATCAAACCTGGGTCCTTAGACTTCACAAGCAAGCGCCTTAACTATTTCTCCGGCCCTTTTTTCCTTTACTATTACTACTACTACTACTACTACTTCTTCTTCTTCTTTTTTTTTTTTTTTTTTTTTTTTTTTTTTTTTTTTGGTGTTTCAAGGTAGGGTCTCACTCTAGCCCAGGCTGACCTGGAATTCACTATGTAGTCTCAGGGGCCTCGAACTCACAGAGATCCTCCTACCTCTGCCTCCCCAGTGCTGGGATGATTAAAGGCATGTGCCACCACGCCCGGTTTCTTTTTTTAAAACTTTTTATTGACGACCTCCATACATGCAGACAATGTATCATGATCATAGTCCCACCACCCTCCCTTTCCTCCTCCTGAAATCTCCCTTCCACTGATCCCTTCTTCTTTCCAACAAGTCTCTCTTCACTTTTGATATCATCACTTTTTTTGTTCCTCCTATTATGCAGGTTTTGTTTAGGTAGCATCAGCCACTGTGTGGCGGTGAATATCATGGCCACTTTGTGTCTGTATTGTAAGCACTCCTTCCCTTCCTTTGGCTCTTACATTCTTTCTGCCACCTCTTCAGCAATGGACCCTGAGCCTTGGAGACCGTGACAGATTTGGCACCTATTTTAATACCTTAAAAAATTATTAGCATATATTAATTATATACAATAGGTTTCATTATGACATTTTAAATTTAATATATTTGTTTTTTTAGAGAAAGCACACCCGTGTGCGAGCGCACAAGAGAGACAGAAAGAGAGAGACAGAGAGAGAGAGAATTGGCACACCAGGGCCTCAGCCACTGAATGGCACTCCAGGCGCTTGCGCCACCTAGTGGGCATGTGCAACCTTGCGCTTGCCTCACCTTTATGCATCTGGCTAATGTGAGATCTGGAGAGCAGAACATGGGTCCTTAGGCTTCATAGGCCAGTGCCTTAGCCATCTCTCCAGCCCTCATTATGACATTTTAATATGTGCATATGATGTATTTTCAACATATTCAGTACCCTAATCCTCTCTTGTTACCCTTCCACTCCCAAGGAGTCCCTTCCTTTTCCCAACTAGTCTTCCTCCACCATCATTTTTTTTTTTTTTTTAATGATCAGACGAGTTTCAGTAGGATTGCTTTCATGCGTATGGGTGAGAGGTGGTTTACAGAAGCGTGGGTGCCTGACCAGTGGTTACACTACTGAAGAAAATGTCTCTCCCTCCTCCATCGACTATTAACAGTGTACAGATCTTCAGGGAGAGGTGGAGCCCGGCGAGCTCCCCACCCCCTGACAGAATGCTATGGGCCCAATCTTGTGGAGATCTTCTTTAAAAGTTATTTATCTGAGAGAGAGAGAAAGAGGCAAATATATAAAGGGAGTGTGGAGGGAGAGAATGGGCACGCCAGGGCCTCCAGCCATTGCAAACAAACTCCAGACGCGTGTGCCACCTTGCGCGTCTGGCTTGCGTGGGTCCTGGGTCCTTAGGCTTTGCAAGCAGGTGCCTTAACTGCTAGGCCATCTCTCCAGCCCTTGTGCACATCTTAGGCACGTGGTCACAGCCGCTGTGAGGTCTGCAGTGTAGAACCCGGAAGTAAGCTTCCACACTGCCCACACCCTCCCTCCCCCTGTTATGTTATGTTCATCTCTTCTTCTGCTGCGTTCCCTGGGCCTTGGGGACGGGACGGGGCCGGGGGGGGGGGGTGACATAGATGTCCCATTAGGGGCTGAGCACTCAACTGTCACTTATTCTCATCAGTTTGCCTATTTGTGAGGGTCTGCAGATACTGCCGCCCACTGCTCGGTTAGTTAAGAAATATATATGTATATATAATATATATATGTATATATATATTGTATATATATGTACATACATACATATATTATATATACATGATATATATATAATATTTATATCATATATATATAATTAGACTTTTCATACATCAGGAGATATGCTGAACAGCTCTGAGGGGATGTTGACCACTAAATAGAAGTCGTAGAGAACCATATTATTTGTTCACTTAATAGTATTAAGTTACATCCAATGGCTCTTCTGCTTTTTCGCATGTGAACTCAGCTCTTCTCCGCCACACGGTGTCAGGCTCAGTACAGAGAACTTTCTCCTCAGCCCATCACCTCAATGCAGCGCTTTGAGGATCAGCAGGGAAGAGGGGCAAGATCTGCGGAGAGTGGGGAAGGGAGGGGAGGCAGACATGGTAGAATGGACGGGGATGGCAGAGACCTGGGCCCTCAGGCTTTGCAAGCAAGCACCTTTAACCACTGAGCCATTCCCCCAGTCCTTGAAACGGTTTTTTTTTTTTTGTTTGTTTGTTCGTTTTCTTTCCTCATCCTTTCCCCTCCCTCCTTCCTCCTGGCGCCCTCCCCCACAACACAGCTTCTTTCCACTTTCAGCGTTACACGTTTCCCTTTGTCCTCTCCCCGCTTTTACATCCTTGTCTTTTTTCAGATAAATTCTTTGACCGGGATTCAATGAGTTGTCCTGAGATCTATACACCTACATCCACAAGTGAAAGTGGCCTATAATTTTCTTTCTTATCACGTTCTTATCTGATATCAGAATCAAGATTACACGGGTCTCATAAAATGACTGGGAAACTATCGCTCTTTTTCCACGGTAGGTTTTTTTTTTTTTTTTTATCTTTGATTTATTTATTTATTTTTTTGACACGGTCTCCACGTGTTGCCAAGGCTGGCTTTGACATCGCAATCCTCCTGCTCAGCCTCTAGAATGCTGAGACTACAGATGTGGACTGCGATCATTTTCCGCTGTCTGGCAAACAATGTGTCATATAAGAATTAACTATGAGGGGCCGGAGAGATGGTTTAGCGGTTAACCGCTTGCCTGTGAAGCCTAAGGACCCTGGTTCAAGGCTCGATTCCCCAGGACCCACGTTAGCCAGATGCACAAGGGGGCGCACGCGTCTGGAGTTCGTTTGCAATGGCTGGAAGCCCTGGCGCGTCCATTCTCTCTCTCTCTCTCTCTATCTGCCTCTTCCTCTCTCTGTCTGTCACTCTCAAATAAATAAATAAAAACAAAAAAATTAAAAAAAAGAATTAACTATGAAAATAGCTTGTTTCAAAGTTTGATAGACTTCATCTGTAAATTATTTTAAATCAATTTTTTTTTTTTTTTTGGCAGGGGAGGAGGATATAAGGTAGGGTCTCATTGTAGCCCAGGCTGTCCTTGAACTCACAGCAATCCTCCTACCTCTGCCTCCTGAATGTTGGGATTAAAAGCATGCACCTCAACACCTGGCCTTAAAATTAAATATTTTTTGTTTATTGAAATTATTTTTTCTTTTTCTTTTTTTTTGGTTTTTCAAGGTAGGGTCTCGCTTTAGTCTAGGTTGGCCTGGAATTCACTACGTAGTTTCAGGGTGGCCTCGAAGTCACGGCGATCCTCCTACCTCTGCCTCCCCAGTGCTGGGATTAAAGGCGTGCGCCACCACGCCTGGCAACTTAAATATTTTTGCTAGGCGGTTTCATTGATTGCTTTTTCATTTTCTGTAATTTTATTTATTTATTTGAAAGAGAGAGGGAAAGAGGCAGACAGAGAGAGAGAGAGAATGAATGTGCTAGGACCTCTAGCCACTAGAAATGAACTCCAGACACGTGTGCCACCTTGTGCATCACTGGGGAATGGAACCTGGGTCCTTAGGCTTCACAGGCATGCACCTTAACTGCTGAGCCATCTCTTCAGCCCATTTTTTCTAATTCTTATTGGCTTGTTCACATTGTCTGTTTTTCTTGCACCAATTTTTACCATTTGTTCTAGAAATTTCTCATTTAATTTTGTTCATAAAATTTATCAGTGTATAGTTGGTAGCAATGTTCCTATTATCATTTTCTAATCTGTTAGATATAGCTATCCTTTTTATTTATATATATTTATATACTATACATTATATGTAATATATACGTCTGAGAGTAGAGAGAGAGAGAGAGAGTATGGGTGTGCCAGGATTTCTTCCTCTTGCAAATGCACTCCAGAGGCATATACCCCTTTGTGTATCTGGTGTTACATGGATAATGTGTAGTCGAATTTGAGCTAGCAGCTTTGCAACAAAGTGTTTTTAACTGATAAACTGTCTCCCAAGCCCCTGTCCTTTTCATTTTTGTATCTTAATTGCATGAATATTTTCGTGTGTGTGTGTGTGTGTGTGTGTTGAAGTCTGTCATCTTTAATAACTCTGGACCCGTCACATTTACACTATACTAATGGACATCAGTAAGTCATCTAAGTGTGACCTTCAGTTATGAATCCTGAAAAGACTTCCCTCTACAGGAAAATCTATCTTAGTTTTGGTATCAAAACAACATATTTCCAGGTTGATTTGTGTGTGTGTGTGTGTGTGTTTTAATTTTCTATAGTCAAATGAAAGCATACTTCAACAGGCTACCACCTCGTCAGCCCAATGGCCTTACCATTCCTCCATGCCCTCACTTGGTCCTTTTGTATGTTACTAAAATTACACAAATAACTGCTGCAAATTCTCTGTACTTGGCGTATAAAAACTGAGCCAGAAGTATCTCAGTACTTACCTTAAAACAAAACAGCTCAGAAAAAATACAACACAGGTTTAACTTTGCAGTATTCTCTCTCTTACAAAACACTAGTAAAATAGGTTTCTTAGATATTAAATAGTGGGCTGGAGAGATGGCTTAGCGGTTAAGCGCTTGCCTGTGAAGCCTAAGGACTCCGGTTTGAGGCTCGATTCCCCAGGACCCACGTTAGCCAGATGCACGAGGTGGTGCACGCATCTGGAGTTCGTTTGCAGTGGCTGGAGGCCCTGGTGTGCCCATTCTCTCTCTCCCTCTCTCTCTCTGCCTCTTTCTTTCTCTGTCTCTTTCTCTCTCTGTTGGTTGCTCTCAAATAATAATAATAATAAAAAAAGAAATTAAATAGTGAAATACGAAACAAATTCCGTGCATTGTTACAGTACAGGCCAGAGGAGTATGTCACATGGCCTCCTCTTATGAGCTTCTGCCTTATTTCCCGGAGACAGAGTCTCTCACTGAAATTGGAGCTCACTCTTTTCAGCTAGACAGGCTGACCAGGGAGCCCCACTGGCTCTTGCATCTCCAACCCCCTCAGCGCTGGGGTTACAAAGATGCGAAGCCCTGCCTGGCTTTTTAAGTGGGGGCCAGCGACTGAACACAGGTCACCCACCCCCTATGAGGTAGGAGGGTGGGGATGGGGGACAATGTCTCACGGTACTCTTACCCGCTCTCTGGTTCTTACAGTCTTTCCACCTCTGCATTTATCTTTTGAACCATTTCCCAGACTTAATTTTCTTTTAAATAAAATTCTTTTATTTTTATTGGATGTTGTTGCATTGCTGGTAGAAATCACCCAACCAAGAGCAGCTTGTGGGGATAAAAGGTTTATTTTGGCTTACAGGCTTGAGAGGAAGCTCCACCATGGCAGAGGAAAATGATGGCATGAGCAGAGGGTGGACATCACCCCCTGGCCCACATCAGGTGGACAACAGGAACAGGAGAGTGTGCCAAACACTGGCAAGGGGACACTGGCTATAACACCCATAAGCCCACCCCCAACAATCCACTGCCTCCAGGAGACATTAATTCCCAAATCTCCATCAGCTGAAAACATAGCATTCAGAACACCTAAGTTTATGGGGGACATTTGAATCAAACCACCACAGATGTTATTTAGCCCAACACTGCATTAGATATTTGTGTGTGTGCGCATGGTGTGTGTGCTTTTGCGTGTGCTTGTGGAAGCTTGAGAACTATCTAGGACGGCCTTCCTCAGGAATGCTGCCCCCCGGGTTTTGAGACAGGGCCTCTCATTGGCCTGGAGCTCACCAATTAAGTTAGATTAACTGACCAGCAAGCTCCAGGAATCACCCTTTCTCCACTTCCCCGATGCTGGAATTACATTTGTGCCCTCCCACGCCTAGGTACTGGGGACTGAATTTAGTCAGTTTGTAAGGCAAGTGCTATACCAATTTAACTATTTCCACAGCTCACTTTTTAATATTATTTATTCATTTTTTTTTTGTTTATTTGAGAGATAGAAAGAGTGGGGGGGGAGAGAGAGAGAAACAGACACACAGAGAGAATAGGCACAACAAGGCCTCCAGCCACTGCAAACAAACTCCTGACACAAATGCCACCTTTGTGCATCTGGCTTTTGTGGGTCCTGGGGAATCAAACCGAGGTTCTTTGGCTTTGCAGGCAAACGCCTTAACCGCTAAGCCATCTCCCCTGCTCCATAGCCCACTTTTTAATACATTTTAAAAAGTGGTGTATAATTTCCGCTCTACTCCTCTTTTTCTAAAGTAATCATCATCATCTATTTTTTTAAAAAGATTTTATTTTTGTTTATTTATTAGAGACAGAGAGAGGGGGGAGAGAGAATGGGCATGCCAGGGCCTCTGGTCACTGCACACGAACTCCAGATGCTTGCGCCATCATTGTACCTCTGGCTTACATGAGACCTGGAGAATTGAACCTGGGCCCTTAGGCTTCACAGGCAAGCGCCTTAACCGTTAAGCCATCTCTCCAGCCCTCCACTCCTCTTTCGCGTGTGTTTGTGTGTGGTGTGCACGTGTGATCATATATGTGTGGGTGTATGTGTGTGCAGGCCAGAGGTTGATGCTAGACATTGGATTTTTTTAAAAATTTCATTCTCTGCTTTATTTACAGAGGCAGGGTTTCTCACTTGAATCCAAGATTCACCAATTAGGTTAGTCTAGCTAGCCCGCTTGCCCACGGTATCTCCTGTTTTTGCCTCCAGACCCCTGGGATTACTGCTATGCTTACCTCGTACTTACACGGGTGCTGGGGACCTGAACTCCTGGAACTCATACCTGCATGGTAAGGGCTTTCTCCACTGAGCCCCACTTTTTAATTCTTATTTTATTTTGGTTTCTTGAGGCAGGGTCTCGTTCTAGCCCAGGCTGACCTGGAATTCACCACGTAGTCTCAGGGTGGCCTCAAAAATCACAGCGATCCTTCTACCTCAGTTTCCTGAGTGCTGGGATTAAAGGCGTCAGGGGGCTGGAGGAATGGCTTAGCAGCTAATGCCAAGCTTGAGGATTCACGTTCCGCTCTCCAGGTCCCACATAAGCCAGAATCACAAGGTGATGTAAGAGTGCAAGGTCACGCATGGGCACAAGGTGGCGCACGCGTCTGGAGTTTGATTGCAGTAGCTGGAGGTCTTCGCACGCCAATTCTCTCTCTCTCTCTTTTTTTTTTGTCTTGTAAAACAAAAGGCCAGTCTGATGAGCTTGCCTCAAAAAAAAAAAAAAAAAAGTTTAAAAAAAGGGCATTAGAAACCACCCCCTGTACTTTTTGATATTTTTAAGCAGCTACTTTTTTTTTTTTTTTTTTGTAGTTTCTAAATTTCTGATTGAGAAGAGCCTTAATGAGCTTTTCTTTGTTGTGGAAGTCAATAGTCTTTGTAACGGTGCTTCCAGAGCACACTTTGAATGTGTTGTTACATTTGTTTTGACACAAAGTTTTGTGTATATCCAGTGGATTGACATTGTTATCTGTATTCTGATACTGGGTATCAGTTAGTATTTTCTTTATCTGTTGGTGTCAGAGAGTGATATTATAATTTCAAATCTTAACAACTAATTTATCTGTTATTATTATTATTTATTATTATTATCTTTTACTTTTCGAGGTAGGGTCTCACTCTAGTCCAACCTGACCTGGAATTCACTATGTAGTCTCAGGGTGGTCTCGAACTCATGGTGATCCTCTTACCTCTGCCTCCTAAGTGCTGGGATTAAAGGCGCATGCCATCATGCCTGGCTAGTTTTTTTTTTTCTTCTTGACCTTGTATTGTTTTTGGTTTGTATGTTCTTTTCACATCCTCTTTTTCAGAATATACCATCCCTGTTATCATCCAGTTTTTTTTCTCTTGATTTTCTCCGAATTCATATAGTTGTATAGTTTGGTTCATACTTAGTATGTGTTTTTCCATTTTTAACTTTTCAATTTTTTTTTTTCGAGGTAGGGTCTCACTCTAGCCCAGGCTGACCTGGAATTCACTATGTAGCCTCAGGGTGGCCTTGAACTCATGGCGATCCTCTTACCTTTGTCTCCTGAGTGCTGGGATTAAAGGTGTGTACCACCACGCCCAGCTAATTTTTCAATGTTTTTATATATCTATTGGCACTAACACATTTTAAATCTTAATTCTCTTGTGTGTGTATATATTGTGCATGTGTGTGTGTGTTCATTTTCATGTGAGCAGATGTGTATGGGCATAGAGGCCAGAGGTTGATATTGGGTGTCTCCCCTCTATTGTTTTCTACTTTATTCTTTGAGATAGGGTCTCTCACTAAACCTAGAGCTCACCTATTTGACTAGACTAGCTAGCCAATGGGACCTTGTCTCAATAACTCCCCAAAGCCCAACAAAACAAAAACAAAAACACTGTTTTTATTTGCCATCTTAAGACCAAATACATGTTCTAATTCTGTGGAGGAATGGTAAAATCTCATTGTTACAGCTTTTTTTTTTTTTTTTTTTTTCTTTAGGTATGGTTTCACTCTAGCTCAGGCTGACCTGGAATTCACTATGGAGTCTCAGGGTGGCCTCGAACTCACAGCGATCCTCCTACCTCTGGCTCCCCAGTGCTGGGATTAAAGGTGTGCGCCACCACACCTGGTTTACAGCATCTTTTTTAAAGAAATATTTGTGCTGGAGAGATGGTTATTCGGTTAAGGCACTTGCCTGCAAAGCCTAAGTACCCAGGTTTGATTCCCTAGTACCCATGTAAGACAGATGCACAAGATGGCACATGCATCTGCAGTTCATTTGAAGTGGCTGGAGGTCCTGGCGTGGCCATTTTCTCTCTCTCTCCCTCTTTCTCTTTCAAATATATAAACAAGTTATATATATGTATATATGAAAGAAATATTTATTGGGGCCAGGCGTGGTGGTGCACGCCTTTAATCCCAGCACTCAGGAGGCACAGGTAGGAGGATCACCATAAGTTTGAGGCCAGCCTGAGACTGCATAGGGAATTCCAGGTCAGCCTGGGCTAGAGTGAGACCCTCCCTCAGAAAACCAAAACAGCAACAGCAACAAAGCCTTCATTGTGTATATGCACCACGTTTTTCTTATCTATTCATGTGCTGACAGACACCTAAGGCTGACTCTAAAGCTTGGCTGCTCGAGATAGTGGAGCAGTACACACGGATGTGCAAGTATTTCCGTGACATGCCAATTTAGAGTCCTTCGGGTGTGTACCCAGAGTCATTTGGCAGTTCAATTTTTGTTTTGTTTTGTTTTAACAGATATCAGATTTTTTTTTTTTTTTTTTTTTTGCCCCTTTGCTCTGGATAATGAGCTGTAACTGACTCAACACAAATATTGATTTGCCCATTGGCACAGTACTGAAACATGTGCTCTCTTAAATCGTTAGAGAGACATTTATTGTCCTACTCACTGAGACCAGTGCTGATAAATGAGCATGTATTTCCTCTGAAGTGAGGTTATAGCCAGGTTCTTGGTTAATCAGGAACCTCAGAGACCAGTGTGGTTTTAGTCCAAGCTCATCTGTAAAAGGAAGGCAGCGGGTCCAAAGGGATTAAGTAAGTGACTTTTCAGAGTTTAAAAAGAGCACACCTTGCGTCTCAGACCTTCCCTCTGGTAAATGCTTTTGCTGCTAGGGACGGCAGCAAGGTATTGCTGAAGGCATTTTTTTCTTAAAGGCTCCTGAGCTGGGAAAATCATGAAGTTCATCTAAAGTGCCCTGGGTGTTAGGGGCAGTCTCCACGTCTGGCCACTTCTTGCTGCTTTCTAGAGTCCCGTGAAAGCCGTGTTTACAAGGAAGCCTCCCAAAGCGTCTGGTTTCTGAGTCCGGATGGGACTGGCCATGCTCCCCTGCATTTGAACAGATAAGGGCGGGGAGCAGCGGCTCACTGGACTCGATGGAGCAGTGTGGTAGCCAGCTTTCTTCCACGGTGACCAAACACCTGAGCAAAACAACTTCGAGAAGGAGAGGTTTACTTTGGCTCACCGTTTCGGAGGTTTTAGTTCATGGCTTACAGCTTTTGGCTTTGCGCGGAACATCCTGGCAGAGGGGGTGGGGGATGGGGGAGGGGCAAACCTGCCTGCCTCATGGCCTGAGAGGTGACAAAGAGAAGTCAGGGACAAGATATTCTCTCCCCAAGCATGCCCTCAATGACCTACGTCCTCCAATTAGACCCCACCTCCTAATGTTCCTATTGCCCCCCCCCCTACCCCATAGCACCACTAGCTGGGGCACAAGATGTTAGTACGTGGCCTTTGGGGGCACATTTCAGACAGAAACCATACCTGAACAGGCAGCATGAAAGAGGGGAGGGCACCTGTGTGTGATAGCACATGCCTATAATCCTAACATTTGGGAGGCTGAGGCAGGAGGATTGCAAATTTGAGGGCACCTCACAAAGCAAAGATGCTGTCTCAAAAACTAAAGCAGCAGGGCGTGGTGGCGCACACCTTTTAATCCCAGCACTTGGGAGGCAGAGGTAGGAGGATCGCCATGAGTTCGAGGCCAGCCTGAGACTACATAGTGAATTCCAGGTCAGCCTGAGCTAGAGTGAGACCCTACCTCAAAACAAAACGAAACGAGGGCTGGAGAGATGGCTTAGCGGTTAAGCACTTGCCTATGAAGCCTAAGGACCCCTGTTCGAGGCTCGACTCCCCAGGACTCACGTTAGCCAGATGCACAAGGGGGCGCACGCGTCTGGAGTTCATTTGCAGTGGCTGGAGGCCCTGGCGCGCCCATTCTCTATGTATCTCCATCTGCCTCTTTCTCCCTCTGTCTGTTGCTGTCAAATAAATAAATAATTAAAAACAAAAAACAAAAAACAAAACAAAACAAAACATAAAAAGAAAACTAAAGCAGTTGGGTATGGTGACTCATACCTTTAATCCTGGCACTCAGGAGGTGGAGGTAGAAGGAAGGCCTTGAGTCCAAGGTCTGCCTGGACTAGAGTGAGACTCTGCTTCAAAGAGAAAACCAAGCCGGGTGTGGTGGCACATGCCTTTAGTCCCAACACTTAGGCCAGCGTGGAGCTACAGAGTGACTTCTAGGTTAGCCTACGCTAGAATGAGACTGTACTTCAAAAAACCAAACACACGGGCTGGAGAGATGGCTTAGTGGCTAAGGGACTTGCCTGAGAAAGCTAAGAGCCCAAGTTCGATTCCCCAGTACCCATGTAAGCCAGATGCACTAAGTGGCACATTTGTCTGGAGTTCATTTGCAGTGGCTAGAGGCCCTGGTATGTCCATTCTCCCTCTATCTGCCTCTTTTTCTCAAATAAATATATAAAAAAGTTAAAAACACACACACACACACACACACACTGGCCAACCAACCAACCAATAAGTAAAGCAACATAAACCAAAAAAAAAAAAAAAAAAAAAAAACCTGTGTGTAGGGGAGTCAGTTTGCTTATTCGCATATAATTTCAATAATATAATTATCTTAAGAGAATATCCTTGAGTTTCTGATTCAAAGAATTTGTGGGTTATTCACTCAGAAGTTCCATAAATGAACAAACAGACACATAACAAAAGAGGCTGGGCCTGTTGCTCAGTGGGTAGAGCGCTCGCCTGGCCTGCATGAAGCCCCGAGTTACACTCCGGGAATAGCACGAGCTGGGGCCTGGAGGGATATATCTGGGAATCCTAGACCTTGGGAGGTGGAGGCGGGAAAATCAGAAGTTCAAGGTCATCTTTGGCTATAGCACGTTTAAGGTCACCCTTGGCTACGTGAGACCCTGTTGCAAAGCACAATAAAATAAAAAGAAACAGGAGGCGCATAAACGCATGGGGGCTTAAAGGAAGACGTTTTTGTTGTTGTTTTGTTTTCTTTTTCTTTGGGTCCTTTTGAGACAGCGTTGCTCTGTGTGGCTCTGGCTGGTGTGGCACTTGCTGTATAGATCAGGCTGGCATTGAACTTACAGTGTGTGATCCTCCTGCCTCCACCTCTCAAGTGCTGACATTGCAGGCTCTCTCGCCGCCATACCCTGGTGCTAGGTATATACTTTTTTTTTTTTTTTTTAATCAGACAGAGAGAGAGAGAATTGACGTGCTAGGACCTCCAGCCACTACAGTTGAACTCCAGACACGTGAGCCATCTTCTCAGCGTGTGGGACCTCGAGCACTTGCATCACATTGCACGTCTGGCTTACATGGGACCTGGAGAGTCGAATATGAGTCTTTAGGCTTTGAAGGCAAGCACCTTAACTTCTAAGCCATCTCTCCAGCCCTATATATATTTTTAAATTTAAACAATTTTTCTTTATTTATTTGAGAGAGAGAGAGAGAGAGACAAATAGGCAGGGGGAGAGAGAGAGAGAATAGATATGCCAGGGCCCCCAGCTGCTGCAAATGAACTCCAGATGCATGCTCCCCCTTGTGCATCTGGCTTACGTGGGGTCCTGGGGAATCAAACCTGGGTTCTTTGGCTTTGCAGGCAAGCTCCTTAACCACTAAGATATTTCTCTAGCCCTACAACTTCTTTTTATAAAGGCTGTTGCAGTCAGGTTCGCATTGCTGGTAGAAATCACCCAACCAAGAGCAGCTTCTGGGAAAAAAGAGGTTTATTTTGGCTTACAGGTTTGAGGGGCAGCTCCATCATGGCAGGGGAAAACGATGGCATGAGCAGAGGGTGGACGTCACCCCCTGGCCAACATAAGGTGGACAATAGCAACAGGGGAGTGTGCCAAACACTGGCATGGGGAAACTGGCTGTAACACCCATAAGCCCGGCCCCCAACAATACACTGCCCTCCAGGAGGCATTAATTCCCAAATCTCCATCAGCTGGGGACCTAGCATTCAGCACACCTAAGTTTATGGGGGACACCTGAATCAAACCACCACAAAGGCCATTTGAGCACATGCAGACTTAGGTATCTTGAGGGGGGTAGGCTGTCCTGGAGCCAATCCCACACAAGGACAATTGCAAATCACACATCCAATGAAGAAGTGTTCCAAATATGTGAAAGGCTCTTAAAACTCAGTGAGATGTACATAAACCACTGTAAAGGTGACCAAAAGATATGGACAAATCTCATGAAGATGTGTGAGTGGCAAATAGGCCTATGCCCTCTCCCCTTCCCCCACCCAAAAAAAATTACCACCACTAGTCATTAGGAGAATGAGAATGAAAGCCACAGGGAGAGAAGCCGACAGCACTAACTGCTGGTGAAGGTCAGGGTGAGGACTGGACGCATAGAGAGCTTTTATACACCCTGGGTGAGAAAATCACACTTCACAGAAAACAGTGCCGCAGTTTCTTTTCTTCTAATTTTATTATTATTTTATTTGCAAGGGAGGGAGGGAGACAATGGGCACTCTAGGGCCTCTATCTGCTGCAAACGAATCCCAGATGCATATGCCACTTTGTGTATCTGGCTTACGTGGGTACTGGGGAATCAAACTGGGTTGTTAGGCTTTACAGGCAAGCTCCTTAGGCACTGAGCCATCTCTCCAGACCCAGTGTCTCTTTCTTTCTTTCTTTCTTTCTTTCTTTCTTTCTTTCTTTCTTTCTTTCTTTCTTCCTTCCTTCCTTCCTTCCTTCCTTCCTTCCTTCCTTCCTTCCTTTCTTTCTCTCTCTCTCTCTCTTTCTTTTTTTTTTCAAGGTAAGGTCTCAGTCTAGCTCAGGCTGACCTGGAATTCACTATGGAGTCTCAGGGTGGCCTCAAACTCATGGCAATCCTCCTACCTCTGCCTCCCGAGTGCTGGGATTAAAGGCCACCACCCCCAGCTCCACAGTTTCTTACAAATCGATTTTTTTTTTTTTTTTTTGAGGTAGGGTCTCTCTCTCACCCAGGCTGACCTGGAATTCACTATGTAGTCTCAGGGTGACCTTGAACTCACGGCAATCCTACTTCTGCCTCCCAAGTGCTGGGGTTAAGGGCGTGTGCCACCATGCCCGGTTTAAAGTGAAACTTTTGTTTACAGACAACCCAACAGTCAATCATTTAGATATTTACCCGAGTGAAGGGAAAATTCAGGTTCACATGATAACTTGTACACAATGTTTATAATAGCTTGCTTGATTCATGATTACGCCACACTGAAAACAACTTAAATGTTCCTTGTCTGGGAAATGGTTACAAAACTGTGATACATCTACACCAGGGAACACTGCTTAGCAGTAAAAGGACGAATTCCTGACACTTGAGGTAAAATGAATGAATCTTAGATGCATTATGATAAGTGAGAAAAGCAAGACATTAAAAGTCAAACACCAATAGCACATGCCTTTTTAATCCCAGCGCTCGGGAGGCAGAGGTAGGAGGATCGCCGTGAGTTCGAGGCCACCCTGAGACTCCATAGTGAATTCCAGGTCAGCCTGAGCCAGAGTGAGACCCTACCTCAAAAAATCAAAAAACCAAAACAAAACAAGTGGGTTTTTAAATGTATGTGTGTGGTGTGTGTGCATGTGTGTATACGTATTCATGTGTGTGGACATACATGTGCATGCACATGAGTATGTAAGCACATATGTGCATATGTATGGAGGCCAGAAGATAACTTCAAGTAGCATCTTCAGGTCCACTGTCCACCTCTTTTGGAGACAGGGTCTATCATTGGCCTGGAACTCAGCAAATAGGCTAGACTGGCAGCTTAGCAAGCTGCCAGTCTCTGACTCCCTACCACTGGGCTTTATAAGTGTGTGTGTCTCTCCATGTTTGACATTCATGTGGGTACTGGGGGTCGAATTCAGGTCATTGCAATTTATTTTTGGTTTTCTGAGGTAGGGTCTCACTCTAGCTCAGGCTGACTTGGAATTCACTCTGTAGTCTCAGGCTGGCCTCAGATTCACAGTGATCCTCCTACCTCTGCCTCCCAAGGGCTGGGGTTAAAGGCGTGCGCCGCCACGCCCGGCGGGTCATCATAATTTTGAGGCAAGCATTTCATTGACTGAGCCATCTCTCTAGCCTCTGTTTTGGCTTTGTTTTGACAGGGTCTTGCCATGGAGAAATCCTCCTGCCTCAGCCTCCCCTGTGCTGGGATTATAAACATGCATCACCATAATTGGCTACACAGGTTAATTTTTTGGTGTTTTTTTTTTTTTAAGGTATAGTCTTGTTCTATCCCAGGCTGACCTGGAATTCACTATGTAGTCTCAGGCTGGTCTCAAACTCATGGTGGTCCTTCTCCCTCTGCCTCCAGAGTGCTAGGATTAAAGTCGTGCACCACCATGCCTGGCATTAAATTTTAATGTGTGTGTATTATATCTAAATGAGAAAATGACCCCTAACTGGGTATGGTGGTGCACAACTGAAATCCCAGCACTTGGGAGGCAGAGACAGGAGAACTGTAAATTCAAGGTTGACCCAGGCATAGCACATAGCAAATTTGAAGTCATTTGGGCTACATAGTGTGACCTTGTCTCAGAGGAGCAAAAAAGGTTCAGGCATGGTGGTGCATACCTGTAATCCCAGCTCTCTGGAAGCAGGAAGACTGGGTTCACAGTCATTCTACACAGTGAATGAGACACCAGCTTGGGCTACATGAGACCTTGTCTCAAAAGAAGAAGAAGAAGAAGAAGAAGAAGAAGAAGAAGAAGAAGAAGAAGAAGAAGAAGAAGAAGAAGAAAGCAACATGAAAGATCCTTACTTAGGTAGACTAACCAATGAAATTTAATTTCAGTTTCTTTTTTGTTTCTGCATGTCATTCTGCACTGAGCTGTGTGCAGAGTTTCAGAAATCATAATATATATATATATATATATATATATATATATATATATATATTAGAACAGGTCATATACTATTATCCCCTCACTCCAACTCCCATTACCTTGGGGGTTCTGATAATCCCTGTGGGGTCATGAAGGCCTCAGTCAGTCCCTATGGAGTAGCAGGGGACTAGGCCTCAGGGTATTCCTATCCACTCTGTGGCTCTCACAATCTTTCTGCCCCATCTTCCACAATATTCCCTGAGCCATGGCGGGCCTATTGGCAGGATGATTTAGTGCTGAGTTATTTGTAGCATCTAGATTTCTGCTTTCATAGGTTTTGATTATTCTAAGTGTCTGTCATCATCAATCTGGGGCTGGTTGTCAGGCTAGCAGTAAGAGCAGTGTTCATGAAGTCGCTTCCTCTGCAATTTATCCTGATCCCTGGCAGATGTGGTAGAGGTGGAAAGTCTCATGGGCAGTCGGCTATCTTCTTGTCTTAGCGATGAATTTAGGCTCTCCTCCGTTTTCTTTGCCATCTGTAAAATAAAACAGATTCTCCAACCAAGTGTGAGACCAATTTGGACAAAAGAAGGGGAAGAAATAAAGGATAGTGGGATTACTATGGCTTCTAGTCATCTCCTTCCCTCTTTTAGTTCTTTTTTCTTGTTGTTGTTTTTTGAGGCAGGGTCTCACTATAGCTCAGGCTGACCTGGAATTCACTATGTATTCTCAGGATGGTCTCAAACTCACGGTGATCCTCCTACCTCTGCCTCTCTAGCGCTGGGATTAAAGGCGAGCACCACCACGCCCAGCTCCTTCAGTTCTTTTGACACAGGATGTCACTATGTATACCAGGCTGACAAGGAACTCTCAGCAATCTTCCTTCCTCAGCCTCCCAAGTGCTGGGATTAAAGGCGTACCTGACTCCCAGCCCAGTGTCTAGCCACCGGTTTCCTGGAACGTGTGGAAAGCAGTTTGATGGATCATTGACTAAATTTGAGTTGGAAACTAACCGGACATCTTCCTTTCCCTTTAGTTACGTGAGTTGGTTCCTCAGATACGCTTTAAGGAAGATGCATGCTTGCTGACCTGTCGTGCAAGCTTTTCCTCTGAGGGGAATTAGCCTTTCCTGGCCCTTGCCCCTCTGTTCCGCTTCCCTTCTCTTCGGGTGGTCTGGTCTGTACTGAAGATTCTGGGGATAAGGACCTCAAAGTGGAGAGTCATTCACTGCCTTATTCTGCCACCCTCCTGCTAGATTGCTGTTTTGGCTCTTGCTTCTGGCCTTATGATTGTCCTATTTCCTATCACCTGAGCTGGGGCTTAGTAACAGTGTCCAGGACATTTTGATCAGCAAGCAGCTGATTGGCTTTTCATGGACTATGTTTTCCTGCTTTTTAAAAAAAAATTTTTTTTGGTTCATTTTTCATTTGCTTATTTGAGAGTGACAGAGAGAGAGAGAGAGAAAGAGGCAGATAGATAGAGAGAGAATGGGCGCGCCAGGGCCTCCAGCCATTTTTTTTGTTGTTGTTGTTGTTTTTGTGTGCTTTGAGGTAGTGTCTCACTCTAGCTCAGGCTGTCCTGGAATTCACCATGTAGTCTCAGGCTGGCCTCGAACTCAAGGTGATCCTCCTACTTCTGCCTCCCCAGTGCTGGGATTAAAGGTGTGTACCACCATGCCCGGCTAGTTTGCCTGCCTTATTTTATTTATTTATTTATTTATTTATTTTTAATTTTTAATATCTTCCCTGCTTTCTGATGACAGGTTTTAATACATGGAGTGTTAGAAGCCAAAGTTAAGTGAACAAAATATAAAACATGAAGTAGTAACATTTCTTGAGTTTTCTGGGCTCCTTACTGTCTTTCTTTCTTTTTGTCTTTTTTAAAAAAAATTAGTTATTGATGAGACAGAGAGAGAGAGAGAGAGAGAGAGAGGGAGAAAGATAGAGAGGGAGAGAGGGACAGAATAGGTATACCAGGGCTTCTAATCACTGCAAATGAGCTTCAGACACATGTACCACCTTGTGTATGTGGCTTACGTGGGTCCTGGGGAATCAAATCTGGGTCCTTTGGCTTTGCAGGCAAGTGCCGTTAAACACTAAGCCGTCTCTCCAACCCTCTTTCATTTCTTCTTTCTCTCTTGTATATGTGTATGCACGGTCATATGTGTGTAGGAGCACTTGTGTTTGCAGGAGGGGGGGACTATGTGTGCACATGTACAAGCATGTGTGTGAAGGCCAGAGGTTGACATTGAATGTCTTCCTCAATCCCCCTCTACCTTACTTACTGAGATAGGGCCTCTCCCTTGAATATAGAGCTCACCACTTCAGCTAGTCTAATCTACCCAGCTCATCCCAGGGATCCTCTGTCTCTCTACTTCTCCAGTGCTGGGTTTACAGGCAGGCGGCCACACCAGCTGGCATTTCCTGGGGCATTGAGGATTTGAACTGAGATCTTCAGCTGAGCCATCTCCTTAGCCCGGTGGCCGCTTTCTCAACTAAGATGCAAAGAGAAGGTGTGTGTGTGGGGGGTCTAATACTTAAACTTGAATTAATTTTGGCTTCAATTTTCTTGCAGTAGTCAGTAATATAATCATAATCTTTTTTTTTTTTTTTTTGGTTTTTCGAGGTAGGGTCTCTCTCTAGCCCAGGCTGACCTGGAATTCACTATGTAGTCTCAGGGTGGCTTCAAACTCACAGTGATCCTCCTACCTGTGCCTCCCAAGTGCTGGGATTAAAGGCGTGCGCCACCATGCCCAGCTGTTTTGCTCCCTTCCTTCCTTCCTTCCTTCCTTCCTTCCTTCCTTCCTTCCTTCCTTCCTTCCTTCCTTCCTTCCTTCCCACTAAGAGATTTATTGAGCCGGGCGTGGTGGCGCACGCCTTTAATCCCAGCCCTCAGGAGGCAGAGGTAGGAGGATCGCTGTGAGTTCGAGGCCATCCTGAGACGACATAGTGAATTCCAGGTCAGCCTGAACTAGAGTGAGACCCTACCTTGAAAAACAAAAAAAAAAAAGGAAAAAAAAAAAAAAGAAAAAAGAAAGAAAAAAAGAGATTTATTGAGTGAATGTGGCTGGTAAGGTAATGGGCAGAGGAAGCCCTCATGAGTGCAGAGCTTGTCACTTGTGCAGGGGACCACGACCGAGGACGTATTTGACCCCACGACCATCAGGGATGAGCCACTTCTCAGCTAGCTGGCCTTCAAATTCATCTGCGCCTAACCTGGTGCGGCCCCGCTTCTTTGCGATGTGGACCTTGTGGCGGCCAGGAAACTTGAACTTGGCTCTGCCCGGGGCCTCAGTCACATGCTCTCTATTCTGCTGCTTGGTGCGGATGGACAGGATGACCTGGCCAACCTGAACCCTGGCCACTGTGCCCTGAGGTTTCACACAAGCACCCCGCATAGCTGTCTGGAGCCTACGTTGGGATCAGAAATCTGGATGTCCGCCAGAAAACTGTCTCCACGGTCCCTTAGGGCCACCTGTACAAGCAGCAGGTTACTATACTACCAATGAGGCTGCTGTCTGCGCACCAGGTCACCGTGAGGACAGGAACCTGGTCGGCTTATCAAGTTTAATCTTAATCCCTTTTATGTGAGTTGAGTTTGAGAACTTTCCCAGGATGCATCTGAATTTGGTTCCACTAAAGCACACCATTTCCACTTACTAATTCTTTCTGTATTAAAACAGTACCGGGGGCCGGAGAGGTGGCTCAGCAGTTAAAGGGGCTCGATCACAAAGCCTGACAGCCTGGGTTCGATTCCCCAGTACTTGTGTAAAGCCAGGTGCACAGAGTGCCTCATAGAGTGCCACATGTGTCTGGAGTTCATTTACAGTGCTAGGAGGCCACTTCCTCTCTTTCTCTCTCTCTGTCTGTTTTTCTCTCTCAAATAAATAAAGATTTTTTTAAAAATTTATTTATTTAGTTATTTGAGAGTGACAGACAGACACAGAGAGAAAGAGGCAGATATATATAGAGAGAGAACGGGCACGCCAGGGCCTCCAACCACTGCAAACGAACTCCAGACGCGTGCACCCCTTTGTGCATCTGGCTAACGTGGGTCCTGGGGAGTGGAGCCTCGAACCGGGGTCGTTAGGCTTCACAGGCAAGTGCTTAACCGCTAAGCCATCTCTCCAGCCCAAGATTTTTTTTTTTTAAGCAAAAAACATGACCAAAGTTTCTCTGTGAAAGCAAACGAGAAAGCTGCCTGTCTTCCAGCACAGAAGAGAAAGCAGGGGACCCTTTCCACACACCCCACTGTCATGATATGGGGGGAGGAGACGGGGTGAAAGCAAAGCCAAGACCCAGTGTTTCCTGGAGCCCCAGGATCTTACTGAGGCTGCCTGCAAACACTTTCCATTCCAGTGACCAGGGCCAACATTCTTTCACAATTCCATAGCTGACCCTGTTGCAAACATTTATTTTTCCTGAATCCAGTTTGTCAAAAACAACAACAACAACAACAACAACAACACACACACACATACACACAAGGTTAAGGTCAGGACCCTCACTATTTCCATGTCAACCTTTCCCCTTGGCCGTTCCGGGCGATGCTCTTAAGGAAGTAAGGAGTTTGCATTGCTTCACATCAACTGATTCAGCGGGTCCAGAAAACAGGTCGTCTTCACGGATCTACAACTTCTGCCTTGGTGGGGTCACTCAGGGAGACTTGATGTTTTCCATGAAGCCTCCAGGTGCCCACCTGGAGGTTTGTCACTGGCTGCCTGGCTAGCTCACAGCTGACGGCCACATCTCACCGGGCCTTCTCCAAGCACAACTTTCATGGGTGAGAGGTAGAACTGGTCGGCATGTTTCCTCTTAGGTTAAAGGTCCAAGGGCACCTCTTACATGGTGGGTACCTTTGCCCACTAGTACCTAGGACTGCAGGCTGGGGCTGCGAGGCAGCAATCTGTTGGTGTTAATTCAGAAGTTCTAGACTCTGTGATGTCACACCCCCCTCTGCCTGAGTGTGTCCCTTCAACGCATGTTGTCCCCCAAAACAAGGGTTGGAGCCAAGTAAGAGATCATCCGTGCAGCTTTGGCAGAAATGGGTTGTACACGTGGCTTTGGCCTTCTGTGAGGGGAGGAAGCTCCAACCAGATGCTGGTACTCTTGGGCTTCTAGCTAAATGCATTTTTTTAAAAAAAATATTTTTAAGCTGGGCCGTGGTGGCACATGCCTTTAATCCCAGCACTTGGGAGGCAGAGGTAGGAGCATCGCTGTGAGTTCGAGGCCACCCTGAGAAACCTTAGCGAATTCCAGGTCAGCCTGGGCTGCAGTGAGACCCTACCTCAAAAAACCAATAATAATAATAATAATAATATTTTAAAAATATTTTTTATTTTTATTTATTTGAGAGAGAGAGAGGAAAAGAAAGAGAGAGAGAGATAGAGAGAGAAAGAAAAAAATGGGTGCACTAGGGCCTCCAGCCACTGCAAATAAAGCCCAGACATATGTGCCACTTTGTGCATCTGGCTTTACATGGGTTCTGGGGAATCGGACCTGGGTCCTTTGGCTTTGCAGGCAAGTGCCTTAACTGCTAAGCCCTCTCTCCAGGGCACTTTTTTTTTTTTTTTTTGAGGTAGGGTCTCCCAGCCCAGGCTGACCTAGAACTCACTCTGTAGTTCCATGCTGCCCTTGAACTCACGGTGATCCTCCTACCCCTGCCTCCCAGGCTTATGGGCTTGAGGGGGAAGCTCCATGATGGCAAGGGAAAACGATGGCATGAGCAGAGGGTAGACATCACTCCCTGACCAACATAATGTGGACAATAGCAACAGGAGAGTGTGCCAAACACTGGCAAGGGGAAACTGGCTATAACACCCATAAGCCCGCCCCCAACAATACACTCCCTCCAGGAGGTGTTAATTCCCAAATCTCCATCAGCTGGGAACCTAGCATTCAGAACACCTGAGTTTATGGGGGACACCTGAATCAAACCATATTCTGCCCCTGGCCCCCATAAACTGATATCCATACATGATGTTAAATATAATGTATTCAGTCCAACTTTAAAAGTCCCCATAGTTTTTATCAATCCCAATGATGTTCAAACATCCCCATAGTCCAAGATCTTTTAACTGAGCCATAACACCAAACCCCCCCCTCCAAACCATAATGGCACAGAATAAACATTCACACGGCAAAAGATGGCATTGGGCATAGCAAAGAAACATTCAACCAACACAATATTTAAACAGGGAAAACATCAAACTGTAACTTCAAGTCCAGCAACTCTCGCCAGTGACAAATCTCCAAGTCCAATAATCCTAACCAGCAATAAGTCTCTGGAGTTCCAATTCTGCCCCTCCAGCTAGGCTACTCACAGTCCTGGAAAACTTCATTGGGGCTGGTAGCTTTCCTTAGCAGCCATCTCGTGGTCCCGGCATCTCCACTGCAATCCACTGTTCATCCTCATGGCCCGATGGGGTCTCCATACAGGCAACCAGCATACCTGCTTCACACTGCCCATGGCCATCTCCAAAACACAAGACTGTATTGCAAACTCAATGACCTTCTCTTTCCTGCATTTCTTATACTCTACAATACCAGGTAGGGTGCCAATTTGTTAATCCAGGGGGGAAGTAAAGCAGACTTTGAAGAACAGGACACTTCTTGAGCACTCAGACCCCTACAAAAGAGTCCACATTCTTCCTGTTGCCCCAGTGCAGGTCAGCTGGCCCAATCTCAAAGGTCATAATCTCTCAATTGCAGCTGAACGGGCAACAGTTCACCCAAAGATTTTTCTTTCTGTGTCATATTCCTCTGCTCACTCCAGTTCATTTCTATGCAAAGCAACCCTGCACAACTTCTCAGGACACGGGCATAAGAGCAAGTTTCTCATACAAACTGCTAGCCCAGTCCAAGGAAAGCTCTTTCTCACCGTCATAAGCCAGACCTCACAGTCCATAGTTCTTACTGCATTCAGGTCTTTCAACTCTGGCCAGAATAGTCCATCAATCTGTACTTACAGCACTGCAAGGTGTCTCTTAGGCCAAGGTTTCAAATCCTTCCACATTCCTCTTGAAAATCAGCTCCGAAAGGCCAAAGCCACACAGTCAGGTGTCTAGCAGCAACCCCACTCCTGGTACCACTTTACTGTTGCAGTCAGGTTTGCATTGTTGGTAGAAATCACCCAACCAAGAGGAGCTTGTGGGGAAAAAAGAGGTTTATTTTGGCTTACAGGCTTGCAGGGGAAACTCCATGATGCCAGGGGAAAACGATGGCATGAGCAGAGGGTGGACATCACCCCCTGGCCAACATAAGGTAGACAACAGCAACAGGGGAGTGTGCCAAACACTGATCCTAGGTCAAAATGACGCTTGAGTAAAGTAAAGAAGGCTATACTTGTCACAAAGTAAAGAAATGATCTAAAACTAGGTGTGGTGGGGCATGTTTGTAATCCGAGTACTTGGGAGGCTGAGGCAGTTGAGTAAAGTAAAGAAGGCTATACTTGTCACAAAGTAAAGAAATGATCTAAAACTAGGTGTGGTGGGGCATGTTTGTAATCCGAGTACTTGGGAGGCTGAGGCAGGGGGATTGCTTCAAGTTTAAGATTAGCCTGGGATAGATAGTGAGTACTAGGCCAGCCAAGACTATGGAGAAAGATTCTGACTCAACAAACAAACAAACAAGCAAATAAATAAACAACCTACTCTCAGGTATCCCGTTTTAACAGCAGAAAAGAGGCTAAGACGTCACTACCGCTCTGCTCGCCTGGCTCCAGCCCTGAACCTGAGCTCTGGTTTGCGTTGCTCATCCCTTATCCTTGAATGTCTCTGCCTTCTCCATTGCATCAACATTTATGGGCTGGAGAGATGGCTTAGTGGTTAAGGCACTTTCTTTCAAAGCCAAAGGACACAGGTTCAATTCCCCAGGACCCATGTAAGGCAGATGCACCAGGGGGTACGTGCATCTGGAGTTTGTTTTCAGTGGCTGGAGGCCCTGGCGCGCCTATTCTCTCTCTCTCTTTCTACCTGCCTGTTTCTCTCGCTCTCTTTCCCAAATAAATAAAGAAAAATAAAATATTTTTAAAAACCATTTAGTGGTTGTGGAAATGAGATAACTGAGAGTTGTACTTGAAGCAGGGTGTGGATTCTGTAGACCAGGATAGATCCTGTAGGCTGCTTGCTAGTGATATGCTTTTGGGTGAATTTCTCATCTATTTCCTGCAGAGGATGTAGCTCAGTAGTAGAACACTTGCCTGATGTGGACAAGGCCCTAGATTCTATTTCCAGAACCACAAGATAAAAATAATAAATAAAAAAAATAAAACAAAAAATTGCTGGTAGTGGTGGCTTCTTCCTGGAAATTCCAGAACTGAGGAGGTTGAGGTAAGGTAAGTTCCAGGACAAGACCCTGTTTCAAACCAAACCAAACCAAACCAACCAACCAACCAACCAACCAAACAGCATTAAAGCTTAGTATTACACTCAGGTTATTCCACTAAATGCCAGAGCCAGGTTTTCTTTTCTTTTCTTTTTTTTTTTTTTTTTTTTTTTTTGAGGTAGGGTCTCACTGTAGCCCAGTCTGACCTGGAATTCACTATGTAGTCTCAGGGTGGCCTCAAACTCACGGTGATCCTCCTACCTCTGCCTCCCGAGTGCTGGGATTAAAGGCATGCGCACCACACCCGGCACTGTGTACTTTTTAAAGCCTACTCTAGTTTTGGTTGTTGTGATCTTCTTCTTGTTGGCACTTGAGATTGGTTGTTTGACTATTCTGTGTGGAGTATTCCCTGGAGTAATCTCTGCAGGTTTAGCTTTGTGTTCATATAATCATAGAGCTGACTTTTTCCATGGAAAGTTTTCCGTTCACCATCTATTATGAGGGATACTTTTCTGGGTACAGTGGCTTGTGTTGGAAGCCATAGTTTTTTAGATTTTGAAGTGTCCTATTTCAGGCCTTTCTGGTAAGAAATCTGAGGTAATTCTGACGGCATTGCCTTTGTATGTAGTGAGTTGTTTCTCTCTTGCTGCTTTTAACACTATCTCTTTCTGTTTTCATTGTTAAGGGTTTTTACTATGATGTGATGTGCCTTGGAGAGTTTCTTCTTTGGTGCTGTCTGTTCAGTGTTCTGTGGGCTTCTTGGTTCTGGATGTGCCTCTCTTTTGTGAGATTGGGAAAACTTTTTTCAATGTTTTTGTAGAATATGTTCTCTAGGCCTCTGGCCTGGATTTCCTCTCCTTCTGGTATACCCATGATCTGAACGCTTGGTCGTTTTAGGGTATCTTACAGTTCCCTCGTATTCTGTTTGCATGATTTTTTTTTTTTTTGAACTTAGCAAAGTTTTTGGACTCCTAATCAATTTCTTCTGTCTTGTCTTCCAGCTCAGAGGTTCTGTCTTCCACATGAGTGACTCTGCTAGTGAGGGGTTCTAGAGAGGTTTTTGTAAGCTCTATTTGATTTTTTTTTTTTTTGTATGTGTGTGTGCTTTGCGTCATGTCCATCTCTCTTTTTTTAAAAATTCTTTTTTTGTTTATTTTTATTTATTTATTTGAGAGCAACAGAGAGAAACAGGGGGAGAGAGAGAGAGAGAGAGAGAATGGGCACGCCAGAGCCTCCAGCCAGTACAAACAAACTCCAGACGTGTGCGCCCCCTTGTGCATCTGGCTAACATGGGTCCTGGGGAATCAAGCCTCGAACCGGGGTCCTTAGGCTTCATAGGCAAGCGCTTAACTGCTAAGCCATCTCTCCAGCCCTCCATCTCTTTTTTGAAGTACAATTTCAGTTCAAGGTTTGATTTTCTTGATGCTTCATGGAATTCAATCTTATATTTGATCATGTCTTCATTAAGCTTAGTCAGTGGGTTATTGAGATCCTCTATTTGTTGACCCACCTTCAATTCATTTATATCTCTTTTGAGGCTCTCTGGTTTTCTTCAATTAAGTTAAGCCTGTGACAAAAGCTGAGTGCTCTCAGAGATGATTCTGCTCAATTTCATTTATGTGATCGTTGGTTTTTTAATCATTTGCTTCCAGTTCAGCAATTCTCTTGATCAGGGCCACATAGCTTGTTGTGTTTTCATTCTGGGGCTCAATTTCTTTTGTTTTCTCTATGAGTTCATTGGAGGCTTCCATTGTGGACTAGGCATCCTTGGTGGAGATCTCTCAGTGTTCTTAATTTTTTTTTTTTCGAAGTAGGGTCTCACTCTGGCTCAGGCTGACCTGGAATTCACTATGGAGTCTCAGGGTGGCCTCGAACTCACAGCGATCCTCCTACCTCTGCCTCCCAAGTGCTGGGATTAAAGGCGTGCGCCACCATGCCCGGCTTTTTGTTGTTGTTGTTTTTTTTGTGTGTGTGTGTGTTGTGGTCTACCCATCTCAGAGTAAAAGTCTTTTTTATTGAGGAGGAAGCAAGTATTTGTCCTTGTAGGATCTTGAGTGAGGGCTCTGTTTTAAATGTGAACCAGACTGGAGTAGGATGGGGTTATAATTGCAAATACACAGATTGTGGAGATTGCAAGTACATCAAAGGCACTTGGGGAACTGAGAGGTAGGGAACAGGAAGTTATGACCTACTTACTCGACTTGTGCACACTCTTCAGCACAGGGGAATCAGGGGTTGGGGAACCAGGAGCTGGAATGCTGAGGAACCAGGGGCAAGAGGTCAGGTCAGCCTGGGCTAGATTGAGACCCTGCCTTGGGGGCAGGGAGAAAGAAGAAAAGGAAAAGGGGGGGGGGAAACAAACCAAATTACACACAAACACACACACACACTGCACATGCTTGCACACACATGGGTGTGTGTACATGCATGAATGTGAGCATGCAACCAAAAGCTATTTGGGGTCATAACAAAATGGAGAGGAAGGCACAAAGAATCCACATAGCCCCTGCCTTCCTGCACCACACATGCAGCCCCATTATACTGGATAATTTGTTGTAACTGTTGAGCCTGCACTGAGTAATAGACATTTATTATTAATTAATTAGTTGCACATGTGTGTGTGCACCAGGGTCTCTTACCACTACAATCTAATACCTGTCCAATTTTATGTGGGTGACTGGAAAATTCAACCCAGGCAGGCAGGCAGGCTTTGCAAACAAGTGCCATTAACCACTGATTAATCTCCCCAGGCCCAACATACATCTATCTATCTGTCTATCTATCTATCTGTCTATCTATCTATCTATCTATCTATCTATCTATCTATCTATCTATCTATCTATTTATCTATCTACCTATCTATCTATCTTCGTCATCATCATCTATCATTGTCTATCTTTTTTTTTTTTTTTTTTTTTTTTGCTTGAGGTAGGGTCTAACTCTAGCCCAGACTGACCTGGAATTCACTACGTGGTCTCAGGCTGGCCTTGAAGTCCCAGTGATCCTCCTACCTCTTCCTCCCAAATGCTAGGATTAAAGGCATGCCCCACAAAGCCTGGCATCTATCTACTCTTGATACAGGGTTTTATGTAGTCAGACTGGTATGGCATTTGCTATGTAGCTGAAGTTTCTCCTGCTTCTACCACTCAACTGTTGGGGGTCACAGGTATGTGTCATCACACCAGGTGGTGATTGGGGTTTCTGGAGGTGTGGGGAATAACTGGGTTTTAAGTGTATTTTGTTTTTGCAACCCTGGAGCTTGAACCTAGGGCCTTGTACATGCTAGGCAAACACTACCACAGAGCTACATCCTTTGGAGCTTTGGTTTTTATTAAAGTATGTGTGTGTGTGTGTGTGTGTGTGTGTGTGTGTGTGTGTGTGTAATAGAACCCAGGAATTCGTGCCTGTTAGGCCATAGCTCTACCACTGAGCTACATCCCCAGCTGTAACTGAATCTTCAAAAAATTCCATTCTGAGCCGGACGTGGTGGTGCACGCCTCTAATCCCAGCATTTGGGAGGCAGAGGTAGGAGGATCACTGTGCGTTCGAGGCCACCCTGAGACTACCGAGTGAATTCCAGGTCAGCCTGAGCTAGAGAGAGACCCTACCTCGAAAAACAAACAAACAAACAAAGAAATTCATTCTGGCCGAGCAAGGAGGCACACACCTATATTCCAGCACTTAGGAGGCAGAGGCAGGAGGACAGGAGTTCAAGGCTATGATTGGCTACAAAGTATGTTCCAGACACGAGCCACTAGGTGCAAGGGAAGGCTCCCAACACCACATCATCAGGGTAAAGTTAAGGGTCACTGTCCAAGGACAGAAGGACAGTTGAGGCCTATTTTCACTGAATACCTGCCTCCAAAGACCCTGTCTCAAAAAAAAAAGCAGTTAAGGTGCTTGCCTGCAAAGCCAAAGGACCCAGGACCCAGGTACAATTCCCCAGGATCCTCATAAACCAGATGCATAAGGTGGTACATGCACCCATTCATACTCTTTCTCTCAAATAAATAAAAACAAAAACAAACAAACATGAAATCATTTTGGTTGTTTTATTTGATTGTATTGAGTTTTTCTCTTTTTCTTAAGTTTTTTATTATTATTTATTTATTTGAGAGAAAGAGGCAGATAGAGATAGAGAATGGGTGTAACAGGGCCTCTAGCCGCTGCAAAAGAATTCCAGACACATGCACCACCTTATGCATCTGGCTTACGAGGATCCTGGGGAATCAAACCTGGGTTCTTTGGCTTTGCAGGCAAGTGCCTTAACCGCTAAGCCATCTCTCTGACCCTCATTTTAGCTTCTTTTTTTTTTTTTTTTTTTTAAGCAAAGGCATAAGTCAGATCCTCAGGCAAAAGTATCCTAGGTGAGAGGCAGCTGGGTCGGTACAGAGTCATGTACATTTAGGTGCTTAAGAGGTCATATTCTCTTGGGAGGGAAGTAATAAGCACTGGTCAGCTCCTGGGAAGAACCCGTCTGTCATAGGGTCAGCCTGGCAAAATCACAATCAAGGCACAAGTCGAAAGGAAAGCCTTGGGGTTCATGAGAACTGGCCAACTGCCCCAGGGCAGCCTGGCATCCCAGCGGGGACTCTACTCCACAAATATGCTTGAGTGCCCGGGTTTGTGTCAGAAATCATCTATGAGAAAGGTTCCCTTTGTCTAGATGAACCATCTTTTCTTCCTCGCTAGGGCTGCCCCTGCTCTGCAGCCAGGGGAGGGTCAGAGAACTTGAACTTGAGAAGAAGGAGAGGGTGGGAGGATTTGCATGTTTCATGAGTGTGTGTGTGTGGGGGGGGGAGGGATGGGATGTGCTTCCGCTTTGTTAGGTCCTTGGCACCGGGGCTAAAATGAGCATCCGGGATGTAGGGGGAAGAAGGGGCTTTGATTTGGGTCTGTCGAAACTGCTAGAAGATGCAAGTTGATAAATAAACACTAAAACAATGAGGCTCTGCTAATCCTCTGACAAAAGACAAATTGCTAATCTAACCTCAGCGCCAGGAAGGCCGCTTTAGTGGAACAAAGACAGCTTTTATAGTTTATGTTTTATTTGTAAACTGGCAGCGCTGGTCAGTTAAATGGGTTTAGTCTCACCTGTCTTCAAGGGGGAGGGAGGCGGCAAGGTAATCCTTTCTTTCTCTAAACGTCTCAGGGGGAAGCGGTCACCTGATCTGACCAGGAAAAACCTGGGAGGATGTGCCAAATTTTAGCCACTTTAGAGAGACAGCCAAGGCCGTTCATCAACAATAGGACCAGTGTCTGCAGGGGACGCGGCTGGAAGCAGCCAGCCTTCTCAGCTTCACTAATGAAAGGCCTCGGGTTCCAAGCTCCAGGTTGGAAGCCTTTTTCTGTAGAGGTACTAGTCACCCACAAAGGTGTCTGTCAACCTACCCCCCCCCCCCCTGCTTCTTACTGTGGGATCTCATCAGCCTCCCCTGTGTAGTAGGGTCTGCCTGTCTCTTGTCACTTCCTCCCTGGGGCTGTCACCCCACTTAAGGTGTCAGCTCATTAATTATTCCAACTGACCTACCAGAGGACAGAGTCTAGCGCTGTGGTCACACCCACACCTACAGCCCTTGTGGCAAAGCTAATCGCTCGGACCCTCACAGATAAGTCTCCGGTGGTCTTCGTTCTCCTTGGTTCGCTATGCCTGGCCACCCACCCATCATTCCCACTTCCTCCAACCTGGAAAACCAAGGTGTTCTTGGGGAGTGAAGGACACGCTGCCCAAGGGGACTCAGGGGCTACTTTTCTGGGATCAGTGGCTCTTTTCAGTCACGACCTGCTGCATGGCTTGGCGGCTCTTAACAGTATAAGAATCCCCAAGCATCTTCAGTCTCCCAGGACTGAGGGCCAGGAGCAAGGATGAGGTCATTTCTGGACATCACTACTGACTTTAAACCCATGACCACAAAGGAAGAGTGATGGCAAATGTGAACTCTGAATTAGACATTAAAAAAAATATTTTATTTATTTATTTATTTATTTATGAGAGAGAGAGAGAGAGAGAGAGAGAATGGGTGGTCCAGGGCCTCTAGCCCCTGCAAACAAACACCAGATACATGCACTACCGTATGCATCTGGCTTACGTAAGTACCAGGGAATTGAACCTGGGTCCTTAGGCTTTGCAGGCAAGTGCCTTAACCATTAAGCCATCTCTCCGGCCCCCATCATGTTTAATTTAATTTAATTTATTTTTTTCTCTATTAGATATGTACATACTCATTGTGTACCCCATCATGTTTTAATTAGCTTATAATTATATTGATTTACTGATTCTTCCAGACTTAACTCCACAGTGTGACCCTGTCCTGTTCAGAAGGCATACCAGTGCATGGCACATTGTAGGTGTTTAGTAAATATTTGCTGACCAAGTGAATTTATTAATTCTCACATTGATTCGTGAGGCAAATATTATAATCATCGTACAGAGATGAAAACTGAGGCTGAGAGAAGCCCAGTGAATTGCGTTGGTGTCTGAGGGGAGATTAGAACTCACATTCCTCTGACCTTAAGCCCCGACACTGTCATCTGCCTCAGGTGGGGCCGCATTCCTTCAACACTGATCTCATCACATCAGTTCTAACTCAAGCACTTGGGAAGTTCTACAGGTAAGTCTTTGCCTGACCTTCAGGGCTAGAAACTAACGTGCCTCTGATGTCCATTACTCTTTAACACAGCTGAAACCTCAGATTAAGGATAGCACATTTGTATTGTTTTCAAATTTGTTTAGCAACTAAGTGGGTCCAGATACCCCATCTTAGGTTCAAGTTCTGTGGTCCTCCCTCTTTTGTGTTCATTCAAATGTGAGAGGCTGTTCAAAACGGTAATGAATTACCTTGTGCCAAAAAAGCTGATTTGGGAATGGAATGCGTAAACGTTAGTCCTAAAGCAGGTAGATAACTGGTATTTCCCAAATCCTTCTGTTTAATTCTCTGCTGGTTTCACTCTTCAGCTGTCATGCATTTACAGTTAGGAACTGACGTAAGATCTCTGGGGAATTCAAATCAAAAGTAAGAGAGGGAGAAAGAGGTAGGAGGATCACCATGAGTTGGAGGCCAGCTTGGAACTAGAGTGAGTTTCAGGTCAGCCTGGGCTCAAATGAGATGCTACCTTGACACCCCCCCCACCACCAATTAAAATGTTAATTTAGGGCTGGAGAGATGGCTTAGCAGTGAAGGCGCTTGCCTTCAAAGAAGCCTAAGGACTCAGGTTCAACTCTCCAGGTCTCACGTGGACCAGATGCCCATGGTGGTGCAAGCATCTGGAGTTACAGTGGCTAGAAGCCATGGCATGCTCATTCTCTGTCTCTCTCTCCCTCTTTGTGTCTAATAAATAAATAAATAATGTTAATTTAGGACTAGAGAGATGGCTTAGCAGTTAAGGCCCTTGCTCGTAAAACCTATGGACCCGGTTAAAATCCCCAGAACCCATGTAAGCCAGATGCACATGCATTTAGAATTTGTTTGCAATGGCTACAGGTCCATTCTCTCTTTTTTTCTCTCTGTCCATCTAGCAGATGAATAAAAATTAAAAAAAAATATTAGCCAGGCATGGTGGCATATGCCTTTAATCCCAGCACTCGAGAGGCAGAGGTGGGAGGATTGCCACCCTGAGACTACATAATGCATACATAGTTACTACATAGTGAATTCCAAGTCAGCCTGGGCTAGAGTGAAACCCTACCTCAAAAACCCAAAATTGAATAAATAAAATAAAATAAAATAAAATAAACAAGGGAGACACCACTACATGTCCATTGGGGCAGTGGTTATAAACAAAACCAGAAAATAACAAATATTGATGCAAATCCTCCTTCCACTCAGGTGCAATGAAGGATGTAGATAATCCCGATCCCTTGTACATAACTGGCGGGAATGTAAACTGGGGCAGCCAGTGGGGGGAAAAAAAAATGACAGAAAAATCATATGATCTAGCAACCTGAGTTTATCAAAATAGTAAGCACAGGCACTCAGAGACATTTGTACATCCACAGCTATATGCAGTATTAGTCACAGAAACCTGCAGCTAGAAACAACCCAAATTTATCCACGGACGAGTGCATCAACACAGTGTATATATACACGCAATACAGTCTTATTGAGGATCAACACATGGGTGAACCCATAGCAGTATGCTAAAGGAAACAGTCACAAAAAATGCAAACACTGGGCTGAAGCCTTGGCTCAGCGGTTAAGGCACTTGCCTGCAAAGCCTAACAACTTGGGTTTGATTCTCCAGTACCCAGGTAAAGCCAGATATACAAAGGGGTACATGCATCTAGGGTTCGTTTGCAGCAACTCAAAGCCCTGACGCACCCATTCTCTCTCGCTTGCTTTCTCTCTCTCTGCTTGCAAATAAATAAATAAAAATTAAAAAAATGCAAATAGTACATAATGCCATTTACATAGAATTCTTTTTAAATTTTTTAAAATTTGTTTGTGTGTGAGAGAGAGACACAGAGAGAATGGGCACACCAGGGCCTTCAGTCACTGCAAATGAACTCCAGACACATGCACCACCTTGTGCATCTGGCTTACATGGGTCCTGGGGAATCGAACCTAGGTCCTTTGGCTTTACAGGTAAGTGACTTAACCACTAAGCAATCTCTCCAGCCCCTAGAGTTCTTATAATAAGCAAATTTATACAGCTAGCAAGTAAAATACAATTTTCCAGGGATTTTTGGGGGGCAGGGGAACATCATATTTAATGTGCATAGAGTTTTGGTTTGAGATAACGACAACTCCTGGAGGCAGTTAATGGTGAAAGTCATACGCCATGTGAATGTAGAATTGTAGACTTATAAGTAAGTAAAATATCAAAGTTTCCATTCAAGTATATTTTATGACAGAAAAACCAAAGGCACACGCCTTTAATCCCAGCATTTGGGAGGCAGAGGTAGGAGGATTGCTGTGAGTGTGAAGCCACCCTGAGACTCCATAGTGAATTCCAGGTCAGCCTGGGCTAGAGTGAGACCCTACCTTGAAAAAGAAAAAGAAAAAAAAAAAAAGAGAGAGAGAGAGAGAGATAAATAGATTGGGAAATGAGTACACCAGGGCTTCTCACCACTGCAAACCAACTTCAGATGCATGTATAAATCTGTGCATCTGGCTTTATGTGGGTACTGGGGAATCAAACTTGGGCAGCTGGGCTTTATAAGCAAGCATCTTTAGCTGTTGAGCCATGTCTCCAGCCCACTTCCCACATTTCTATGCTAAGAACCAGTCATAATAATCTGTATATTATTTCTATCCCATGAATAAACATTTGGGTAATCTGTAGGTAAATTCTGTGTGTGGACATAATAGTCTGTGATACAGTTTTAAGTCAATTTTTTAAGACTTCATTTAGAATTTCCTCATCTCTGGCAGAGTAATTTTTTTTCCCAATTTTAAACGTGAGCACATTGTTTCATAATTTTATTTGTGGTATTTCCTGGATTTCATCTCTACTGTATAAGCTATTAATTTTTTTAAAACTTTTTTATTGACAACTTCCATAATTATAGACAATAAACCTTGATTATTCCCAAGCTGGGTGTGGTGGCACATGCCTTTAATCCCAGCACTCAGGAGGCAGAGGTAGGAGAATCGCTGTGAGTTCAAGTCTACCCTGAGAATACATAGTGAATTCCAGGTCAGCCAGAGCTACAATGAGGCCCTACCTCAACCCCCTCCCAAAAAACCATCATGATAATTTCCCCCTCCTTCACGTTCCCCTTCACAAATCCACCCTTCATCATATCCTCCCCCCCTCTAATCAGTGTCTTTTTTGTTTTATTTTATTTTATTTTTTTTTTGAGGTAGGATCTTACTCTAGCCCAGGCTGACCTGGAACTCACTATGCAGTCTCAGGGTGGCCTTGAACTCACGGCAATCCTCTTACCTCTGCCTCCTGAGTGCTGGGATTAAAGGCGTGCGCCACCACGCCCGGTTCTCTTTTATTTTGATGTCATCATCTTTTCCTCCTATTATGAAACTCTTGTGTAGGTAGTGTTAGGTACTGCGAGGTCATGGATATCCAGATCATTTTGTGTCTGGAGGAGCACATTGTAAGGAGTCCTACCCTTCCTTTGGCTCTTACATTCTTCCCGCCACCTCTTCTGCAATGGACCCTGAGCCTTGGAAGGTGTGATAGAGATATTTCAGTGCTGAGCACTCCTGTCACTTCTTCTCAGCACCATGGTGCCTTCTGAGTCATCCCAAGGTCACCGCAATCTGAAAAGAGAAGCTTCTCTAACCAAAAGTGAGAGTAGTAGTAATATATGGGTATGAACATTAAGAGAAGTGCTTACAGGGCAGTTTGAAAGACTGTCTCTTTAAAAAAGACTGGAAAGGGGGGAGGTGAGGAAGATGCTCAGTGGTTAAAGGTTAACTTGCTTGTCAAGCCTGTCAGCCTAGGTTCAATTTCCAAGCCACCTAGGTAAAGCCAAATGCAAAAGCATCCAGCTTCTAGTGTTGGTTTGTCGTGGCAAGAGACCCTGGCACGTCTCATACACACATGCACATATGCACAAATGCAAATAAATGAACTGGAAAGATATATACATCTGCCTAAACGCTTTATACAAACACGACGTCCTCCAGTGTGACAGGAAAAAAGCGCTGTAAGTGATTTCAGTTCATGAATAAGCAGTGCCCTGGGTTCGAGTCCCCAACACCGCAAAAATAAAACAGCATCATTTGGCAGTTGGCCGCCCCACAACCTACCGCCCCCCCCCACCCCGCATAATCCTAGCAGAAAACCTTCCACTCCTCGTTTCAAAGCAAAACGAACCCTCTCCTCCAGGCTCAACTGCCACCACTTTTGGGGGAGGGGGAAAGGGACCCGAAGAAAAGCAAGATGAAGGCCACAGGCTGAAGACTGACTCACCTTGGTCCCTCTCTACTGCGTAGAGGAATCAGATCCCTAAGTTCTGGGCCACAGTTTTAGAACATTGCAAAGCAGCCCCCAGCTTCTTCCAGGAAGGAGCCTGAGGTCCCCCGAATGACAGAAGGCCACCAGACTCCTTGTCATCCATGTCTGACCCATCAGGTAAAAGTAGGTAGCAGCTGGCATCCAAGTCCGACTTTGAGTGCAGATCTCCTCTATCCCGGAGGTAGGAAGGACAGAGTATTTGGCTCCATCGGTCTTGCAAGAAGTTGGTCGGGCCAGCTCTGCCTGGTTGCGCCCATCACTAGAGCCTTCCTGGAGGGCTCAAATGTGGTCACTGCAAAAGAGGGCTGGGGGTCTGGCCTCACAAGCTGCATCCCTGAAGCCTGGCTCTTGACTGCCTAAGGAAGTCTTCACTTCCACAGAGTACTTCAAAAATGAGGGGGTGGGGGGGAGAGATGGTTTAGGGGTTAAGGCTCTTGCCTGCAAAGCCAAAGGACCTCAGTTCGATTCCCCAGGACCCACCTAAGCCAGATGCACAATGTGGCGCACGCGTCTAGAGTTCGTTTGCAGTGGCTGGAAGCCCTGGTGTGCCCCTTCTTTCTCTCTCTCTCTCTCGCTCTGCCTCTTTCCTTCTCTCAAATAAATAAATAAAAATAAAATATATTAAAAAAAACAATGAGGATGGGCCAGGCTTGGTGGCACACACCTTTTATCTCGGCAGGCAGAGGTAGGAGGATCGCTGTGAGTTCAAGGTCAGCCTGGGACTACACTGTGAATTCCAGGTCAGTGAGACCCTACCTCGAAAACCAAAAAACAAACAAACAAGAAAACCAAAAAACAAACAAATAAACAAAAAAACCTACAAACCATACCAAACCAAACCAACCAACCAACCAACCAAACAACAACAACAACAACAACAACAACAAAGAACCCAAAAAACAAGGGCAGGGCTGGAGAGATAGCTTAGCTGTTAAGACGCTTGCCTGCAAAGCCAAAGAACCTAGGTTCAATTCCCCAGGACCCACATAAGCCAGATGCACAAGGTGGCATATGTGTCTAGAATTCATTTGCAGTGGCTGGAGGTCCTGGTGCGCCCATTCTCTATCTGCCTCTCTCTATATCTTTTCTTCTTCTCTCTTTCTGTCAAATAAACAAATAAAAATAAAGTATTTTTTAAAAGGGGACATTTTCAGTGACTTTGTAACAGTGGCTTCAAAACTGTCTATGGAGGGATGGTTTAGTGGCTAAGGCGCTTGCCTGTAAAGCCAAAGGACCCAGGTTCGATTCCCCACGACCCATGTTAGCCAGATTCACAAGGGGCGCAGTCATCTGAAGTTTGTTTGCAGTGACTGGAGGCCCTGGCACACTCATTCTCTCTCTCTCTCCCTCTCTCTTTTTCTGTCAAATAAATAAATAAATAAATAACCATAAAATATTAAAAAACAAACAAACAAAACTGTCTCTGAAGATAGTCTCCCCTTGGTGCCTGGGTCACAGCTCCTTTCACCCCATAGGCTTCTCAGTAGACTGCCCTCGCAGCTCACCGGCCTTCGAGACATGTCTACCTCCAGACAACCCTTCATACACTGACAACGGGAGGGATGAGCCATTTGTAGGCATAGTTTCAAATACATAGTGAATTCCAGGTGAGCCTGGGCTAGAGAGAGACCCTACCTCAAAAAAAAAAAAAGAAGAAGACAAGGCCCACCCAGGCTCTGGCTGAGCCAGTCACAACTGCATTGGTGATCTGCCCTTCACCCCTCTCCTTACGGGCGCTGGCTTGATGGGCCCTGATAGTGAGGATACTGTTGAGGAGGAGGAGGAGGAAGAAGACATTTTCTGGCCTTACAGACCTCCATGGCTAGGATGAACAAAGCCAGTGATGTTGGCAGATGGCTCTTTATAAATGTCCTCCAAACTGGGCAGAGGTGGAATCTGCCTTTGGACACTAAAACAGAACTGGTTGGAGGGGGACTTGCTTGGGTCCATGAGACAGAGCCTGTCCCAGGATGACAATCTCCACATCTCTTCTAAAAAATTTTTTTGGAGCCGGGCGTGATGGTGCACACCTTTAATCCCAGCACTCGGGAGGCAGAGGTAGGAGGATCTCTGTGAGTTTGAGGCCACCCTGAGACTACATAGTGAATTCCAGGTCAGCCTGAGCCAGAGTGAGACCCTACCTCGAAAAACAACAACAACAACAACAAAAAATTGTGTGTAGGGGGGAACCTGGAGAGATGGCTTAGTGGTTAAGGCACTTGCCAGTGAAGCCTAAGAACCTGGATTCAATTCCCCAGGACCCATTTAAAGCCAGATGCACAAGGTGGCTCATGTGTCTGGAGTTCGTTTGTAGTGGCTAGAGGCCCTGTTGTACCCATTCTCTCTCTCTCTATCTGCCTCTCTCTCTCTCTCTCTCAAATAAGTAAAATATTTTTTAAAAAAAAGAGGCTGGGAGGGACTGGAAAATAGCTTAGCAGTTAAGGCATTTGCCTGCAAAGCCTAAGGACCTGGGTTTGATTCCCCAGAACCCACGTAAGCCAGATGCACAAGGGGCCACATGTGTCTGGAGTTCGTATGCAGTGGCTAGAGGCCCTGGCGTGCCCATTCTCTCTCTCTATCTGTCTCTTTCTCTCTCATGAATAAATAAATAAAATATTTTTTAAAAAGAGAGGCTGGAGTGAACACCCTTGCGCCCGTCTACCATGTTAAGGATGCACAGATAATGAGAAAACCTTCACCAGACGTTGCATCTGCTGGTACCTTGACCTTGGACTTCACAGCATCCATCCATTTTTGTGTAAAAGTTAGGCATGGTGACTCTTGACTGAAATCCCAGTACTGGGGCAGCTGAGAGAAGAGGCTTGCTGAGACCTCAAGGCCAGCCGGAGCTACAAAGTAAGAATCTACTTTTATTTTTTATTTTTTATTTTTATTTTTTGGTATTTTGAGGTGGGGTCTCACTCTAGCTCAGGCTGACCTGGAATTCACTCTGTAGTCTCAGGGTGGCCTCGAACTCTCGGTGATTCTCCTACCTCTGCCTCCCAAGTGCTGGGATTAAAGGCGTGCACCACCACGCCCGGCTTAGAACCTACTTTTAAAAGGAGTAGTGGTGCACACCTTTAATCCCAGTACTCTGGGAGGCAGAGATAGGAGGATCGCTGTGACTTCGAGGTCACTCTGAGACTACATAGTGAATTCCAGGTCAGCCTGGGCTAAAGCGAGACCCTACCTCAAAAAACCAAAAAAAAAAAAAAAAAAAAAAAGTGGGGGGGCTGGGGAGAGGTGGCTGGAGAGATGGCTTAATGGTTAAGGGGCTTGCTTGTGAAGCCTAAGGACCCAGGTTTGGCTCCCCAGAACTCACGTAAACTGGGTGTGGTGGTGCAAACCTTTAATCCCAGCACTAGGGAGGCTGAGGTAGGAGGATCACTGTGAGTTTGAAGCCACCCTGAGAATATATAGTGAATTCGAGGTCAGCCTGGGCTAGAGCGAGACCCTATCTCGAAACCCCCCCACAACAAACAAACAAACAAACAAACAGAACAGAACAGAACTCATGTAAGCCAGATGCACACCGTGATGCATTCACTCCAGGTTGCCCACGCACACAAGATGGTGCGTGCATCTGGAGTTTGATTGCAGTGGCTAGAGGCCCTGGTGTGCCAATTCTCCCTTGCGATCTCTTTGTCCCATAAAATAAATAAATAAATACATTAAAAAAAAAAGCTGAGCTAGAGAGATGGCTCAGCAGTTAGAGGTACTTGCTTGCAAAGCCATTCTGCCTGGGTTTGATTCCCCAGTACCCACATAAAGCCAGACATGCATCTGGAGTTCATTTGCAGTGGCAGGAGGCTCTGGCTTATCCATACTCACTCTTTTTATTTCTCTCCCTCAAATAAATGAATAAGTAAATATAAGAAAAGATTTGGGTGTGGTATGGAGGAGGCTGAGACAGGCAGATTACCATGAGTTCAAGGCCAGCATGGCTACACAGTGAATACAAGACCAGCTAGGAATGTATGGCAAATCTTTTTTTGTAATTTTTATTTTTTAAAATTTATTTATTTGAGAGAGGGAAAGAGGCAAAGTGAGAGAGAGAGAGAGAGAGAGAGAGAAGGGGGAGAGGGAGAGAGAGAATGGGTGTGCCAGGGCTTCCAGCCACAGCAAACGAACTCCAGATGTATGCGCCACCTTGTGCATCTGGCTTACGTGGGTACTGGGAAATCGAACAGAGGTCCTTTGGCTTCTCAGGCAAGAACCTTAACCGCTAAGCCATCTCTCCAGCCCCTGTGGCAAATCTTTAACTGAACCTTTCCCTAAATAAACAAACAAATAAAAATTTAAAAATATATCAAAACTAAATTATCCAGTATATGATATTTTTTCATTTTAATTAAAAAATTATTTATTTTTGAGATAGAATCTTCCTATATAGCTCAGCCTGTCCTGGAACCTAATTCATAGCCTGGGCTGGTCTTCGAGTAATGATTCTCTTACCTCAACTTACCTTGTGCTGGGATCACAGGTGTGGTATATATATACATATTTTTTCTTTTCTCAATTTTTATTAACATTTTCCATGATTATAAAAAATATCCCATGGTACTACCCTCCCTCCCCCCACTTTCCCCTTTGAAATTCCATTCTCCATCATATCCCTTCCCCATCTCAATCAGTCTCTCTTTTATTTTGATGTCATGATCTTTTCCTCCTCTTATGATGGTCTTGTGTAGGTAGTGTCAGGCACTATGAGGTCATGGATATCCAGGCCATTTTATGTCTGGAGGGAGGACGTTGTAAGGAGTCCTACCCTTCCTTTGGCTCTTACATTCTTTCCGCCACCTCTTCCGCATTAGACCATGAGCCTTGGAAGGTGTGATCGAGATGTTACTCAGCACTCCAGTCACTTCTTTCCAGCACTATGATACCTTCTGAGTCATCCCAATGTCACTGCCATCTGAAAAGAGAAGATTCTCTACCCAAAGTGAGAGTAGCGTTAATAAAAGGGTATAAATATTAAGAAAAGTGCTAACTGGGCAGTTTGATAAGCATAGTATATACATTTTTCCAGACATCAGTAGATGTTACACCCCTAGATATATATATATATATATTTTAATAGCCTTTTATTTAAAAATATTTTTTTTATTTATTTACTTATTTGAGAGAGAATGAGAGATAAAGAGAGAGAGAGAGAAAGAGGCAGAGAGAGAGAATGGGTACAGTTAGGGCCTCTAAGCCACCACAAATGAACTCCAGACCCATGCACCTCCTTGTGTGTCTGGCTTATATGGGTCCTGGGGAATTGAAACTGGATCCTCAGGCTTCTTAGGCAAGCACTTTAACCATCTCTCCATCCCTATTATTTGTTTCTCTTATTAAATTTATTTTAATTTTTTACGATAGTGGAAACATTTAAGTTGTGTAATGAGTATATGGATAATTCTTATTTATTTATTTTGGTTTTTCGAAGTAGGGGTCTCACTCTAGCCCAGGCTGACCTGGAATTAACTATGTAGACTCAGGGTGGCCTCAAACTCATGGCAGTTCTCCAACCTCTGCCTCCCAAGTGCTGGGAGTAAAGGGTGGCCTCGAACTCACAGTGGTCCTCCTACCTCTGCCTCCTGAGTGCAAACAGAAGTGAAGGGGGGGGGGGATTGGGCACACCAGGGCCTCTTGTCACTACAAAGGAACTCCAGATGCATGCGCCACCTTGTGGGTCTGGCTTTACAGTGGGTGCTGGGGATTTGAACCTGGGCCATCAGTCATGCGCCACCATGCCAGGCTTATTTTATTTAGTTGTTTATTTATTTATGAGAAGAAGAATGAGAATGGACACACCAGGGCCTCTAGCCACTGCAAATGAACTCCAGATGCCTGTGCCACCTTGTGTATCTGGCTTTTGTGGGTTCTGGGGAATTGAACCTGGGTCCTTAGGCTTCACAGGCAAGCACCTGAATCATAAGCCATCTCTCTAGCCCTAAATTTATTTTTTTTAAGTTGAAACTTTGTATGAATACATCAAGTGTTGACAACATCATTCCCCTCCTCCTCATTTTGGGGGGGTCTATTTGTTTTCTATTTGTTATGTTTTGCTCCTATTTCCCATCTTATGTCTTGTTTTTAGTATTTTATCTCTTGTGATTTTTTTTAAAAATATTTTATTTTTATTTATTTATTTGAGAGAGTGAGGAAGAAAAAGAGAGAGAGAGAGAGAGAGAAAGAATAGGTGCTCCAGGGCCTCTAGCCACTGCAAAGGGACCCCAGATGCGTGCGTCCCCCTTGTGCATCTGGCTAGCATGGGACCTGGGGAATTGATTCTTTGGCTTTGCAGACAAGTGCCTTAACCACTAAGCCAACTCTCCAGGCCGTGATTTTTAAAATCTATATTGTTTTGTATGATACTTTTAGTGCTCTCCTTAGAGATTAAAGATCCATGATTACCTTTTCACAAGATTTTCCCACATCAAGTGGAGAACAGAGCCCTGCCCACCATACAGGACCCTCCCTGTCCCTTCTCTTGTGGTTGTCTTGAACATTCCCCTTCAGGCCTTGTGCCACACAATGTTATGCCGTCTTTCATCACCCACATATTTCTCGGAGTTGAGAAAAGAAATACTCTGTTATACTTACACATGTTTTTTTGTTCTATCCTCATTCCCATTGTTCCAAGCTCCTTCTGGTAACATTTCCCTTTTCTTATTTTAATTTAATTTAATTTATTTTTATTTTTTTATTTTTTTTGAGGTAAGGTCTTGCTCTAGCCCAGGCTGACCTGGAATTCACTATGTCATCTCAGGGTGGCCTCGAACTCAAGGCGATCCTCCTACCTCTGCCTCCCAAGTGCTGGGATTAAAGGCGTGCGCCACCACGCCCGGCCTTATTTTTATTTTTTGGTTTTGTATTTTGAGGTAGGGTCTTGCTCTAGCCAAGGCTGACTTGGAATTTACTATGTAGTCCCGGGCTGGCCTCGAACTCACAGTGGTCCTCCTACCTCTGCCTCCTGAGTTCAAACAGAAGGGGGAGGGGGACTTGGGCACACCAGGGCCTCTACAAAGGAATTCCCGATGCATGCGCCACTTTGTGGCTCTGGCTTGATGTGGGTGCTGGGGATTTGAACTTGGGCCATCAGCCGTGCAAGCAAATGCTTTAACCACTAGGCCATCTCTCCAGCCCCACATTTCCCTTCTTTTGAAGTACCTACATTTAGAGCAGTTATATGGTTAATAATTTTATTTTCTTTTTTTAAAATTTTTTTGTTTATTTTTATTTATTTGAGAGTGACAGACAGAGAGAAGGAGGCAGAGAGAGAGAGAGAGAGAGGGTCGGGGGGGGGGGGGGAGAATGGGTACACCAGGGCCTCCAGCCCCTGCAAACGAACTCCAGACACGTGCGCCCCCTTGTGCATCTGGCTAATGTGGGTCCTGGGGAATCAAGCCTCAAACTGGGCCCTTAGGCTTCACAGGCAAGCGCTTAACCGCTAAGCCATTCCTACAGCCCAATTTTATTTTCTTGGTCCAGAAAAGATCTTCATTTGCCATGCATTCCTAAAGTACATTTTTTTTTACTGGCTATAGAATTTTTTTTTTTCTTTTCGTACTGGGAGTTGAACCTAGGACCTTGTGCATGTTAGGCAAGCACTCCACCACTGAGTTATATCCTCAGTCCTTGGAAATGGAACTCTGAATTGTGAGTTTTGTTTTAATATTTAGAAAATAGTATTCCATTGGGTTTGGGGAGATGGCTCAGCAGTTAAAGGTACTTGCTTGCAGAACCTGCCAACCTGGGGTTCAATTCCCAAGTCACCCATGTAAACCAGGTGTAAACAAATGGAGCACGAATTTGGTACTCCTTTGCAGAGGCAGGAGGCCACACCCACCCACCCACCACACACACACAATTTAGGGCTGGAGAAATGGCTCAGTGGTTAAAGGCGTTTGCATGCAAATCCTGATGGCTCAGGTTCAATTTTCCAGTGCCCTCATAAAGCCAGATGCTCAAAGTGGCACATGAGTCTGGAGTTTGTTGGCAGTGGCAGGATGACCCAGTCTCTCTCTTTCAAGTTAATAAATAAAAATATGTTTAAAAAATTAAAAAAAAATTACACTCAGGAGGCAGAGGTAGGAAGACCACCATGAGTTCGAGGCCACCCTGAGACTACATAGTGAATTCCAGATCAGCCTGGGCTAGAGTGAGACCTTAGCTTGAACCAACTCCCCTCCCCCCACCCCAAAAAAGAAGAAGGTAGCATTTTCAGTGTTATCTCTTCTGTTCTCTTTTCCTGCAAGGCACCCTTCCCTCTCCACTCCTGACACCCTTGTGACAAGTGAGAAGCCTTTTGGTGGACTCTCAATGGGTCCCCGAGAAATATTCATCTTCCCACCCCTGGCTTTCTTCCTGTTTGCTATTTACGCTGGAGACACTGCATCCCTCCATCTTCAAGCCCACTGACCCTTTCCTTTGCTGGCTCCCTTCTTGCCCATCAGAGAGTTTCAAAACATCAGTCATTTTTCAGTTTCAAAACTTCCAGTTGTGGCTGGGCGTGGTGGTGGCGCACGCCTTTAATCCCAGCACTCAGGAGGCAGAGGTAGGAGGATCACCGTGAGTTCGAGGCCAGCCTGAGACTACATAGTGAATTTCAGGTCAGCCTGGACTAGAGTGAAACCCTACCTTGAAAACCCAAAAAACAACAACAAAACAACAACAACAACAACAAAATAATCTCCAGTTGTGACTCAGTGGTAGAGTGCTTACTTAGCATGTGTGATGCCCCTGGTGAGACCCCAGGACCACAAAAAAAAAAAAAAAAAAAAACTCCAACCAACCAACCAAATACCGCCCCCCAAGCAACCAACCCCAAATCCCAAATGATGTAGCTATATGAAAAAGTAAAAACATGCCGGGCGTGGTGGCGCACGCCTTTAATCCCAGCACTCGGGAGGCAGAGGTAGGAGGATGGCCGTGAGTTCGAGGCCACCCTGAGACTCCATAGTGAATTCCAGGTCAGCCTGAGCTAGAGTGAGACCCTACCTCGAAAAACCAAAAAAAAAAAAAAAAAAAAAAAAGAAAAAGTAAAAACAAAAAACAGACAAAAAATATTTGGCTTTAAATTTTTTTTACTTTTAACAATTTTATTTATTTGACAGAGAGAGAGGCAGATAGAGAGAAAATGGGCATGTCAGAGCCTCTAGCGATTGCAAACGAAGTCCAGATGCATGCGCCCCTTGTGCATCTGGCTTACATGGGTACTGGAGAATCGAACCTGGGTCCTTAGATTTCGCAGGCAAGTGCCTTAACCGCTAAGCCATCTCTCTAGCCCCATGTTTTTTTCTGACTGGGCATGGTGGCACACGCCTTTAATCCCAGCACTCCGGAGGCTGAGGTACAAAGATTGCTGTGAATTTGAGGCCACCCTGAGACTGCATAGTGAATTCCAGGTCAACCTGGGGTAGAGCGAGACCACCCACCTCGGGGGGAAAAAAGAAAATTTCCCCGTTTCTTTACAAAAATGGTCCATCTGTCCATTCACTTACGTGGGATCTGGAGAATTGAACCTGGGTCCTTAGGCTTCGCTAAGCCATCTCTCCAGCCCTGTAGTCTTATTTAAAAAAAAAAAAAAATATATATATATATATGTATATATGGAGAGAGAGAGAAGAGGGACAAACAGAAAATGGCTGTGCCAGGGTGTCCAGCTGCAAATAGACTCCAGATGCATGCACCACTTTGTGCAGCTGGCTTTATGTGGGTACTGGAGAATCAAACTTGGGTCATTAGGCTTTGCAGGCAAGCACCTTCACTCCTGAGTGATGTCTCCAGCCCATGTGTTGTATTATTATTATTTTTTTTAATTTGGTTTTTTGAGATAGGGTCTCACTCTGGCCCAGGCTGATCTGGAATTCACTATGAAGAGAGAGATTAGGCACGCCAGGGCCTCCAGCCACTGCAATTGAACTCCGGATGCATGCACCACCTTGTGCATCTGGCTTATGTGGGTCCTGGGGAATTGAACCGGGATCCTTTTGCTTTGCAGGCAAACGCCTTAACTGCTAAGCCATCCCTCCAGCCTCCGGCTCTATTCTTGATACATGCATATATATTTGTTTTTTCAAGATAGGGTCTCGCTGTAGCTCAGGCTGACCTGGAATTCACTATGTAGTCTCCAGCTAGCTTGGAACTCAAGGCGATCCTCCTACCTCTGCCTCCTGAGTGCTGGGATTAAAGGCGTGCACCACCACGACCTGCTTGTATTCTGGATATTTTGAATCAGTGGTGGACCGCTTGCCCTGGGTTTGATTCCTGGTACCCATCCCCCACCACCCATTCAAATTATTCTATATATTTCTATATTACACATACAAATTCTATCATATATAGATATTAGCATGTAGTAGACTCAGCCTTCTGTGGGTTGTGGCTTTATTTTATTTTTTCAAGACAAGGTCTTACTTACTTGTGTAGCCCAGGTTAGCTTGGAACTCACTTAAGATGCTGAGACTGGCCCCCTGCCAGGGCTGTGAATTAATGCAGTCAGTCTGCACAATGCTGTTCAGAGGTGACCTGCACGTGCGCCACCTAGTGGCTAATCTAGGAAGCTGTTTATACCCCCCAATCTCACAGTTGATCTCAGTAATGCTCTGCGTTGCTTGTGAATCCCTTCTACAGGGACTCATAACAACCCACTCAGGTCACTTTCCCAAACACTTTCTCTTTATAATGTCCCTTTGGCTTCCTGGTACTTGTGTCCCCCTTTTCAGTGCTGTAGTAATAAGAAATGAAAAAAGAAAGAAAGAAAGAAATGAAAGCAAGGGATTTATGCGTCTGGAGTTCGTTTGCTGTGGCCGGAGGCCCTAGCATGCCCATTCTCTCTATCTGACTTTCCCTGTCACTTTCTCACACAAATAAATGATAAATAAAATATTTAAAAACAAATACACCATTCTGTAAGCCTGCTCTTCCTACAACACGCCCTATTTCATTAATGTCACCATTCACCAGCCAGACCCCAGTCAGTGTGACTCCGGATTAGGTTTCTTTTTTTTTTTTTTTTCTTGAGGCAGGGTCTCACTCTAGCTCAGGCTGACCTGGAAGTCACTATGTAGTCTCAGGGTGGCCTCGAACTCACGGCTGATCCTCCTACCTCTGCCTCCCCAGTGCTGGGATTAAAGGCGTGCGCCACCACACCCGGCTCAGATTAGCTCCTGAATTCTTTACGTTAATGAAGGCTGGTCTCAACCCAGTCTTGCTAACTCAGCCATGTTTTGCTAATACGGTCTCTATTTCCTCCCATCAAGCCCACCTCGCGTCTGGAGTCCTGCATGGACACATCTTCGCTCCCCCACCCCCAACCCCTACAATCCTCTGGTTTTTCTAACCAGTAGCTCACTGCTAAGACTTCACCATCTCACCCCCACCTCCCACTTCCTTTGTGAAACTTCCCTGGCACCTCCTGGTGCCTGCCCGGTATGGAGCTTAAACTCCTCAGCAAGGCTGGACAGGCCTGTCATTTGTAACCTGGACTTCACGCCTCTCTCATCACCTGGGTGCCTGAGCTCTCCACGGGCCAAAGACAGACATTCCTGAAATACTCCAGGCCCTGTTACTTCTTCCTGTTGCTCCTCCCGAAGTGCTTGTCCCTTGCTTTGATGCCTGGACATTGAAATGTTAACCACTCAAAGGTACCTCCCGCTGACGTCATTGCCTGATTCTCTGTTTCTCCAGCCTTGGCCATTAACCGAGGTCGCAGAACTCCATTGACATTGTCTGAAGCTGGTAGCTAGAATCTCTATACTTGTGGGAGGCTGAGGCAGGAGGATTGTGAGTTGCTAGCCATCCTACGCTATGTAGGGAGACGTAACAACATCCCCCAAAACTCTGGGAGCAACTTAGGGATGCAGATTCATTTATTTATATTAGAGTATTTTTTCTTTTTCTTTCCTTCTCTCTCTTTCTCTCTTTTTTTTAAAATTTATTTTATTTATTTGCAAGCACACAGACACACAGAGAGAGATAGAGAGACAGACAGAGAGAGAATGGGCACGCCAGGGCCTCCAGCCACTGCAAACAAACTCCAGACGCCTGCGCCCCCTTGTGCATCTGGCTAACGTGGGTCCTGGGGAATCGAGCCTCGAACCGGGGTCCTTAGGCTTCACAGGCAAGTGCTTAACTGCTAAGCCATCTCTCCAGCCCCTTCTTTTGTTTTTTTGAGAGAGAATCTCGCTGTAGCCCTGGCTAACGTGGAATTCACTTTGTAGTCTCAGGTTGACCTTGAACTCATGGTGATCCTCCTATCCCAGCCTTCTGATTGCTGGCATTGATATTTTTGCGGATGAACACAGAGCTGCTTGGGAGCCGGTCCTCCATGGCCTTCGAGCAAATAAATGGGTTTGTAGCACTTGAAGACAAAAGCGCCCCTTTGTGAGAACAGAGAAATGAGAAGCTGCGAGAAGGTTTGCAAAATGGAACGAGATCGCCAGGGTCCAAGTGAAAACCTACACCGTCATTTCTGGCTCAGGTCAAGGTGTCCGTAACATTTTGAAACCAGAACAAATGTTTTCTTATCTGCAGGAAAAGGAGATGACAGGGATCATGATGACGGGTCTAACCCAGAGCCCTGACCTGGACAGTGCCCTCTCCAAACACCTTGGATTCAGCTTCCAGCTGGTCACTGGGAGAACGTGGACAAGTTCATTAACATCTTTGTCTCTTTTTTTTTTCTTCAATGCTATCATTCTTTCTTTTTTACTTATTTACTTGAGAAGGGGAGGGAGAGAGACAGACAAAGAGTGGAAAAGGGAGGGGATGGGTGTACCAGGGCCTCTTGCCACTGCAAACAAACTCCAGATAGAAGCGCCACCCTGTGCATCTGGCTTTATATGGGTACTGGGGAATCGAACCTGGGTCGTTAGGCTTTGCAGGCAAGTGTCTTAACTGCTGAGCCACCTCGCCAGCCCTGTCTTGGTTTTCTGAGGTAGGGTGTTGCTGTAGCCCAGGCTGACCTGGAATTCACCATGGAGTCTCAGGGTGGCCTTGAACTCACGGCGATCCTCCTACCTCTGCCTCCCGAGTGCTGGGATTAAAGGCGTGTGCCACCGCTCCCGGCTCTGTCTCCAGCTTCTTAGAACACAGTGCCTGTGGATTCCCAAGTCCCAAAGTCCAAGGAAGGCCAGGCTAGCATTTCTCTGCTGGCTGAAGGTCACTCCCCCCACTACAGTCACAGAGCTGACAACGTTGTCCGTCTCTGCAGGGAAAGCACTTCATTTCGCATGTGAAGGTCCTTGACTCCCAGAAGGGAAGAATTTTAGTATGTAAAAGCGGGGACAGGCCCTATTTACCAAGGACATTCTAAATATAAACTGTTGGGATTTTTTTTTTTAAGAAGAAAAATAAAAACTCCCACCAACTATGAAGATTTATTTTCCTAGATCCTTGTCAGCGGAAAGAGCCAGACCTTGAGACACCCACTGAGAAACATTTAGCCACAAAGATCGATGGCTTAAATTTTTAGTGTAGGGCAAGGATTGGCATCCCTTTTCCTTTTTTTTTTTTCCTTTAATACATCTTCATTGGTCATCAGGTTTTTAAAAATATTTATTTATTTATTTTGTGCGTGTGTGTTGAAACAAGGGTCTCATCTACACACCAGGCTGTCCTTGAACTCCTGATCACTCTGCCTCTACTTCCCAAGAGCTGTTATTAGAGGCATGAGCCACCACACCCAGCTACCAGCTATAATCATGTTTTCTGATAACTCTCGAAGATTCCAAGTAAAACCACGGAACAAAGCAACTCGACCCCCCCTCCCCTTTTCCACTGCCTGGCAATTCTCCAACTACAAGGAGGAATGTCATCATAGGAATTGAAGAAGGAGAAAGCTTGACATGGTGGCACTTGGGAGGCAGAGGCTGGAGGGCTGCAGTTTGAAGCCAGCCTTGGCTACACAGCCAGACCCGTGTCTCAAAACAAAGTAAAGCAAAACAGAAGGAAATTAAAGGACACACTTGGTGATATGCCCGATCTGTCTTTCAACTCCGTGTTAAGCACAGCTGAGTGTGTGTGTGTGCACAGGAGGCATGTGCAGCGAGATACATGTCTCTGGTTCAGATGAGCAGTCATCCGCTGGTTACATGTCCATGTCAAGGTGTTTTTAGATAGCCAGACACGTCTAGAATCCAGGTACCAGTGAACTGGGCCTGTCTCTGCAGTGATGCTAAGCTCACAGGGTCATGGCCGGTGTGTCAGATGACGAGATGTTCTTGCAGCATTCGGGAAGAAGCAGTGTGTGGTATGCGGCTCCCCATCAGCCGCGCCAAGAACACATAGCTGGACCAGTTGGGACTGGCTTCTCTGCTTGGGGAAAACAAAAACAGAACAAAAACAAACAAGGCCGGGCGTGGTGGCGCACGCCTTTAATGCCAGCACTCGGGAGGCAGAGGAAGGAGGATCGCCATGAGTTCAAGGCCACCCTGAGACTACATGGTGAATTTCAGGTCAGCCTGGGCCAGAGAGAGAGAGACCCTACCTTGAAAAACAAAACAAAACAAAACAAAACAAAACAAAACAAAACAAAACAAAACAAAACAAAAACAAAGCAAAACAAAACGAACCCACTGAGAATTGCAATGAATTGTCAGCATTCTCAGAAGGCTTCAGCTGGGGAGAAAGGAGACCAGAGTCACTTCCCTCAAAGTGGCCACAGAACAAGTGTCCCCTAGTGAGGGAGACAGAGGGCTGGGAATGTAGATAGGTTGGCAGACTGTTTGCCTACCATGCACAAGGCCCTGGGTTCCATCCCCGTCACCACATAAACCTGGTGTGGGGGAGCGTGCTTATAATCTCAGCGTGCAGGAGGTTGAGACAGGAGGACCAGAAGTGCAAGGTCACCCTTACACTACTTAGTGAGTTGGAAGCTAGTATGCAATACATGATACCCTGTCCCCGAAACCAAACCAAATAACAAAGCAACACAAACTCTAACTCAAATAAAAGATCCTTGTATCAACCACATATGCTCGTGCATATAACCCCAGCTCTTGGGAGGCTGAGGCAGAAGGATGACTATGAGTCTTAGATTAGTCTGGGCTACGTAGTGTGATCCTTTCCAAATCTGGCCCATATACCAGAGTAGGACTCTTCAAACCACCCAGCAATATTGTTGAATGCAGATATGCAGATACTGGCTCAGGTGGTGTGTGTGTGTGTGTGTGTGTGTGTATGTGTGTGTGTGGGGGGAGACTGCATTGAACCACTGTCATCTTCTCAAGGTTATGGACTCTGCAGACTCAAGGTCAAGGTGTTGGCAGGGCTGCTTTCTGGGGGGCCTGTCTCTCTAGCTGTAGAAAACACCTCCTCACCGTGTCTTCCCCACGCAGCTGATTCTCTGTGCATGTATATCCCTGCTCTTTAAAAAAATTTTTTTTAATTTAATTTAATTTTATTTTAGAGCAAGCGAGAGAGAGAGAGAGATAGAGAGAGAGAATTGGCGCTCTAGGGCCTCAGCCACTGAAATCAAACCCCAGACACTTGCGCCACCCAGTGGGCATATGCGACCTTGCGCTTGCCTCACCTTTGTGTGTCTGGCTCATGTGGGATCTGGAGAGTCGAACATGGGCCCTTAGGCTTCTCAGGCAAGCGCCTTAACCGCTAAGCCATCTCTCCAGCCCCCTGCTCTTCTTATAAGGACTTTGGTTCTATAGGATTAGGGACCCAAGTTTATGACTTTATTTCTTTCAACTTTCCCCCTCTAAATATAGCCACTTTAAGTGTTATGGCTTCAACATAGGAAGTTAAGGGAATACATGACTTAGTTCATAGTAGGTAGCAAGGGTCTGGAGCAGCTCTGGTCATAGTTGTGCCATGCAAATCACATATATAATTAAATTTGTTGCTGGGTATGGTGGTTGGCACCTATAATCCTAGCATTTGAGAGGCAGGAGGATTGCCATGAGTTCAAGGCTACCTACTAAGTTTCAGACTAGCCTGGGCTACAGAGTGAGACTTTGTCCCAACTCAAACATAAATAAAGCCGGGCGTGGTGGTGCACGCCTTTAATCCCAGCACTTGGGAGGCAGAGGTAGGAGGATTGCCGTGAGTTCGAGGCCCCCCTGAGACTCCATAGTGAATTCCAGGTCAGCCTGGGCTAGAGTGAGACCCTACCTTGAAAAACAAAAAACAAAACAAAACAAAACAAACCATCAATAAACAAATATAAAGCTCCAAAAACCAAAAAATAACCCAGTATTTTCCAGTAGTCACATTTTGAAAAGAAAAAGGTAAAATTAATTTTAATACGGTAATCTATTTTATCTTACTCAATGTCTCTAAAATGTTGTTTGGTATATAAGCAATATAAAATTATTGAGATATTTTATATTCTGCTCTTTTGTGTGTGTGTGTTATTTTTTTGAGGTAGGGTCTCATTCTAGCCCAGGCTGACTTGGAATTCACTACGGACTCTCACGGTGGCCTGGAACTCACAGCGATTCTCCTACCTCTGCCTCCCAAGTGCTGCGATTAAAGGCGTGGCTCTTGCATTCTTTCCACCACCTCTTCTGCAGTGTTCCCTGAGCCTCGGCAGGTGACCCAGAAAGCTCATATAACGATGAACATTTTACTGTCACTTCTTCTCAGCGTTTTGATGGGTTTGAGTCCTCCCCCGCACCAGTAGTCACCACCATCCATGAAAAGAAGACAGCAAGCCAAGGCTGGTGGCGCACGCCTTTAATCCCAGCATTCGGGAGTTGGAGGTAGGAGGATCACTGGGAGTTCAAGACCACCCTGAACGCTGGGCATGGTGGCGCACGCCTTTAATCCCAGCACTCGGGAGGCAGAGATAGGAGGATTGCCGTGAGTTCGAGGCCACCCTGAGACTCCATAGTGAATTCTAGGTCAGCCTGGGCTAGAGTGACACCCTACCTCGAAAAACCAAAAAAAAAAAAAAAGACCATCCTGAGACTACATCGTGAGTTCCAGGTTAGCCTGGGCTAGAGCAAGACTTTACCTTGAAAACCCAAAACCAAAACCAAAAAAGCAAGAGCATCCCTACCATGTGAGCATAACTAAGTTTTTAGAGGGCAATTTGATGGGCGTAACATATCCATTTAGGCAAACAACATTGGAATCTGCCCCCTCCAGGCCTATTACTTTTTTTATTTTATTTTTATTTTTTGAGGTAGGGTCTCGCTCTAGCCCAGGCTGATCTGGAATTCGCTATGTAATCTCAGGCTGGCCT